>CAJVPQ010003052.1:0-12030 GCA_910591825.1 Funneliformis caledonium
ATAACAAGAGTATTTTTATTATATTTGTTCAAAAAATTCGTTATATCAAAAGTTCGCTATATCAAGAGTTGACTGTAGTGAATAAAATAGTAATTAAATAACTATGCAAAATATATTTTGATCAATAAATTGAAGGAAGTTAAGTGAAGTCTCTAATAAGAATAATATTTATTCTACTAAAAAGGATAGTATTATTATGAGGGTTTATAAAAATATTAAAAATAAGTCAAGGAGTTTTTCAGAAATCATAAATATTTCGTTAATAATAATGATATAAATCTTTTGAGAAAATAATTAGATCTTTATCTGTATAAATTTATATATAAAATCTAGCATAAGTTAATTGTAATCTATAATGCTAAATGAATAGTTTTTCCTTTAATATTCTATGCTATTATTTTCTATAGGAATTAGTAAAAGATAAGAGAAAGATCATATATTGAATATATCTATAATCATATTAATAATATAGGATTTACCAATTTCTGCTAAGCTGATTATAAAGCAGTGTTAGCATTTGGCTATTTGGCCAGTGTTTGACCATAACTGTTTAACCATTTAGTTGTGATCAAAATGACCAAATTTTATTTAAGTTTGACTAGTCAAAAAAATTTTTTTATACAATAGCTTACAAATAAAACAAAAATATAATTGATTAATTGCAAAATAAATTTGACGTCTCTGATGTTCAGGACATTAAAAATTGCAAAAATTGATACTTTTAACATTCAGAATGTTCTATTTTAACATTCTGAACATCAGAGGCATCAATTTTTGCAATTTTAAATATTTTGAACATCAGAGACGTCAATTTTTTGCTATTTTGCAAGAAATTTAAACATCTTGAATGTTGAAGACATCAAGTTTTTTTGCAATTTTATAGTAAATTCAATAAATTGCTATTTGCAAATAAACCATGATCAAAATTAACAAAGTCATGTGACATTTGGCTAATTTGGCTGATTAGCGATTTGACCACTGATTTTGGCTAATCAGCCAAATAATTATGCTTGATCGTAGCCAAATGTCAACTATGTTATAAAGTAATATAACTATTTTTTACTATTATTTAGTTTTATATATGTAAAAATAGTTGATAAAATATGGTATTGATCTTATAATAATTTAAGCATTATTATTTTAGGAAAAATATGTAAAAGTATTTTAATATTTTCTATTTGGATTTATATAATGTGATAAATATTTATAGAAAATTGTTATCTTAAAGATTAAAGTAATTTATTTAACATTTTTGTAAATTAGTTATTTAATTAGATGATTTGTAATTGATGTTGATTTATGGTTCTATTTTATAGGTTGATTAGAAAATCTAAAAATAATATTAGGAATTTTTTACAGTATGTATTATTTAGATTATTTTTATAATCATTTTCATTTCTTAAAGGAATGTTTAATAGTGATTATTAGTAAAAGTATATTTTTCTATCTTTAATGTTAAGAAATTAATATTTAATTATTATTTCTTTTGAAGTTTGATAATGAAATTAGATAGATTGTCTCAAAAAATCTGTTGTAATGTAATAGGTTATGATGGAGAAATTGAGTATTTTTAAATACTTAGAATAGATAAGATTGTTAAATTTAAAAGAATAATAGTATAGTATTTATTTTATTATGGTATTATTATAAAAAGAATTTTCATTATTTTTTTATTAAATAAACTGAAAGGATTATATGAGTTTTATGGTAAAAGAATCAGTAATAGATATTTTATGATTGCAAAAGAGTTATATATAGTATAACTGAAAAGAAAAAATATAAATTCTATAGATCCTAATTTTCTTATTATAACATGTTTTTTAATAAATTATTTTTATAAATGTTAAAAATATGAAATAGTTTTTTTTAACAATATATTTTGATATGTATCTGGTGAATTCTTTATTAGTAATATAATATATTGAACATTCATATAGGTAGGAAAGTTAAAGGATAATAAGAGATAATCTAAGAATCTATTTCATTTGATATTATATATATAATAGCAATTACCAATTTTATAGTAAATAATTTTACTTAAAAAGCGTAAAAATTCTTTTTAACATGTTTGACCTGAAAGGGTAGATTTTTGATACTTTTAATTATAGATATATATTTAATTTACTATAATAATAATGTAAAGTTCTGATTTATATAAAGAATTTAGCATAATTGAACAAATCGTATCATTAGAGATCATAGTTTCAATTGAGTTAGATGTTTAAAAGTAGTTATGAGTATAAGCAACCTTAGTTTTAGAATTTTACTTAGTTAAAGAAGTTAATAATATCATCAAAATTTGTAAGTTTCAGTTATTTGTAAAATTATTTTTCAAAGATTGAAATCTATAAACAAAGTAATTTGTATAGTAAAATAGTCTATTTATTGATAAAGTATTATGATTATCACTATTAGCAAATTTGTTTTAAAGATAAGTTTAATAACTTTTAATTATACTTAATGTTATAAATAAGCTTGGTAGACTAAGCTTATTTATCATAAGATTTAAATAGAATTGTTTTAATAGAAATAAGTGTTACCGATTCATATAATAATAGGTATAAGAGTTATAATAGTTTCATTAATTATGTTATATAATGAGTAATTATTTAGTTAGAGTAAGTTTACGTTATTAGTAAAGTATTATTATTTGAAATTATATTAGTTTATCATAATAATCTTTGAATATTTTATAGTGTTGTAGATTTTCAAGTTGTAAATATAAACAAGATAGTTAATAAAGGTGAAAACTTTATTTTGGGTTATAGTTTATTAAATGTAATTTTATATATTTGCTATAAGTTTCAGCATGAGTTTTATTATTTAGGTTAGATTAATCTAAGACGTTATGAAAATGTTCTTTTTATCAGTAAATAAAACAAGGAAAAATAAAGGTTCTAAATTTATATTGTATGTAAAAATTGAGAGATACATTAGAATAATTGGTATATGACTAGCTTTAGAGAAATAGTCAGATTGAATTTGTTATTCACAATATAATATCATATTAACAAAAGAATATAGATAGGGATTGTTTTGAATCAACCAAGTGGCAGTTTATTTGAGGATCAGATCATGAGTGTTATGTATCGACTATTATCAAGATTATCAAGATTATCATAATTTATTTTAAGAAGACTCCTAAGATTCTAAAATATAAAGCATGAATTAAGATATTACAGAAATAGTCTATAGTTTTAGTTAAACTTCTATACTCAATATAGGGATTAAAGTTAGAAAAACATCCTAAAGAGCAATGTAAAAATAGGTAATAAATGTTTTCTCATATTTAAGGGAACTAATGTAATTTCATTGAGCATAGATGATAGGTAAGAAAATGTAAAGCTTTTTATAAGATTCACAGGTAGAAATTTTTAGTGAATTAATTCGATTTAAATTAGGGTTAAAGAATAATAAGATTTCAGGTAAGTTTGTTATATAGTGTAGATTTGATTTCATGCTAATTTGTAATCAAAAATCTTACTTATGAAATTCTATTATATATTAAATAAATTAATTAATTATAAAATATTATAATACTAAAATACTGAATTATAAAATTTTTTAATTTAAATTTTTTGTCAATAGAAAAGGGAAAATTGCCGGAAAAAAAACAATTTTTATTTTTATATCATGATTTTTTAGTCCAAATATGTTCAGATCATTTTTATTTTTTCCATATTATAAATTTGAATAATTATCTCATGTTGGCCGGAAAAAGAAATTCATCTGATGATTTGCATAAATTGCAAAATATTTGTAAATTAAATGTTTATTTACTTGCATACTTGTAACATTATGAATAGAGCAATATTGAGAAAATTTATCAATATTTCCGCAATTCACTCTTTTAAGCAGGAAGGGAAAAGACATATCACACCTTGCATTAGTTCTTTATTTTTGCAAAAACGATGTCTTGCTACACCAAGTGAGACTACGGTAAGCTTATTTAAATATGGTTTTTTAATGGTTAAAATTTGGTTATTAATTACAACAAACGATTGAGCGAAATTTGTAAAAGCGAACATATTTTTTAAGGATATCAAGCGTTTTTTTTCCGAACAGCTTTGCTTAAATAAATTGTTAGCTCGGACGTGACTTAATAACATATTATTATCTACTTAAATATTCGTGCAAACAGTGATATAGTTTCGATGGTTATTATTATTTATAGATGACTGTAAGAGATGCCTTAAATATCGCGCTTGAAGAGGAATTTATTCGTGATGATCGTGTCTTCTTACTTGGCGAGGAAGTTGCCCAATATAATGGTGCATATAAGGTATGTGATAATTAAACTCAATTTATAATCCCTTTAAAATTACATTGTTTAAAAGTTTTATATTAGGTATCAAAAGGCTTACTAGATAAGTTTGGCCCGAAAAGAGTGATTGATACACCAATCACGGAAGCTGGTTTTGCTGGTTTAGCTGTCGGTGCGGCATTATCTGGATTGAGACCAATTTGCGAATTTATGACATTTAATTTTTCCATGCAAGTCAGTTAAATTATATTTTATACATATTATATTATCCTAGATAACTAATTTACTGCCATATTTTTTTCAATTATGAAGGCAATTGATCATGTAATTAATTCTGCAGCAAAAATATTATACATGTCCGGTGGAGTTGTACAATGTCCTATAGTTTTTCGTGGACCAAATGGTTCGGCTGCGGGTGTTGCCGCTCAACATTCACAAGATTATTCAGCATGGTATGGCGCTATTCCTGGATTAAAGGTGGTTTCCCCATGGGATAGTGAGGATGCGAAGGGTTTATTGAAGGTATTCACTTATATATTTTGAATTGAATTGAAATTTTATGTAAAATTGACTAAATCAAAACAAATTTATCGCTTTAAAGGCTGCAGTGAGAGATCCCAATCCTGTAGTTGTGTTGGAGAACGAACTTCAATATGGAGTTTCTTATCCAGTATCTCAAGAAGTGATGTCACCGGATTTTGTACTGCCGATCGGAAAAGCAAAAATAGTGCGTGAAGGCAAAGATGTAACGATCGTAGCACATTCAAGGCCGGTAAACTTTTGTTTAGAGGCAGCTGATAAATTGTATAGCGAAGAAGGGATTTCTGCCGAGGTCATAAATTTGCGCTCAATTAGACCACTTGATATCAATACAATTGTTAATTCATTGAAGAAAACTAACCATTTGGTGACTGTCGAATCAGGATATCCCCAATTTGGTGTTGGTAGTGAAATATGTGCTATTGTGATGGAAACGGAAGCATTTGATTATCTGGATGCTCCAGTAGAAAGGGTGACTTGTGCTGGTAAGTTTAAAGAAAATAATTAATTTGTAGATTTATGTTTTATCTAATTATTTATTTATTATATCAGATGTTCCAACTCCATATGCCGCAAATTTAGAAGATTTGACTTATCCAGATGCAAATGTAATCGTTAAAGTTGTAAGACGTGCTTTGTATAAAAAAAAATAATCTAGTATAACTATTTATTTAATTTATTTTAACATTAATAAATCATTTTTGGAATTTCTACTAATATATTCTGAACTAATATACAAGAAGACTAAATCAATATTATCACGTGAACATTACATAACAATGAGGTTTCCTATTTATAGATTTCATTATTCATTATTCTGCACTCTGCAAGATTTAGTTTAATCTTCCTGAAGTTTACCAAATTAAGTTAAATAGTTGCCAATAAAATTTAATTAAAATTAAATTTAATGAGGATCCATTTGTTCTTTGTTATAATAAAATGGTTGCTCAACTTCGCTTTGAAAACTCCTTTTGGACTCCAAATAATTATACTAATGGAATCACAGTTTTATACGACAAGCTTGAACAAGGAAGAATCGAAAATGAGGAAATCGTTGCATTTATAAGGGTTAGCATTATGGCACCCGTAAAATTTTTGTAAAGGTTCGAAATTTTTTGTTTGCAATTCATCAAAAAAAATTTTCTAACGCAGCTTATTTTTCTGTTCTTTTGAAAAATGATACTACATTTATTTAACTGATGGTTAAAAACCTAGGAAAGGATATCAATTGAGGAATTATATGGTAAAAAATTATGTGATCTCTCCAAGCCTTGTAGAAAAGACGGATTCTTGCGCGATGACGGGGCTTCTCTACGAAAATCATTTGAAACAGTCAAGAATGAGTGTGGTAATCTAGGGCAAGCACATTTACGTCTAGCTGGCAATTTAGCTGAAATTGTATTACAACCATTACTTAAATCTAAAGAGGGGCATTCTAAACGTCTTAAATCAAGTAGAGAAGAATTAACTGGATATTTGAAAATTTATGAACGGTTAGTTGCTGACGTAGAAAAATTACGTAGTAATTATGTGAATAAATGTAAAATAGCTGATGAAGCAGAGGAAAGAGCTGCCAACGAAGCATTAGCTCAAAAATCTTTAGAGAAAGGAAAAGTGAAAAATAGTTTCCAATTATTAGTTGTTGTTCTCGGTCAACAATCCTTTACAGAGGATGAACTTATGAAATTTCTTTCACGAATGCGCGATGAAATTTCTTCTCGAGAAGTAAAATTTCCAATATTAGGAGTATATAATGATGTATACAGTGGCGAGGATATTGTCAAATGGTTACAAGAAAATCACCCTAATGCACGTACTTTGAAGGAAGCTGAAATTATTGGTCAAGAATTGGCTGATCAAGGATTTTTACGTCTTATCGGTGCATACGGAAATAAATTTACTGGTAGTCCTTCCTCTTACTTTCAATGGAAGATAAAAGCTTTTGATCTCAGAGCTACTGAAGAACCTATTACTTTGTCAAAAAGTTGGGGTGATTTGGTTTCGACTATCGCTATTACACCTAGTCAGCCAATTGAAAAGCGTGCTCGTAAGGAGGCTAATGAAGCTGATGAGGCTTATAGACATGCAGTTAGAAGACTTGATAAAACGCGTCAATATCTTGAAGAATGTATGGTACGTTATGGGTTGACTAAGGGAAGAATGGAATGCTTTTTAAATTCCGTAAAAGTTAATTTTATTTAAATTTTCTATTTATCTTATGTAAATTTACAGGTCGATCATTTGAATTTCATGGAAAAAAGTGAATTGGATCGCATTAAGGCTTCGAAAACAGGTAATTTGGTGAATCAACTTAATATTTGAAAGGCGATTATAAAATGAGTCAACAACTTTCGAAATAATCAGTTCGGCTTATTAGATCCCTATTATTAAATTAGCTTTCCTGAACTACGCCGCGACATTTGGTAGCATTATTTCTACCTTTAAGGATATGTCAGAGAGATTGCTTATTTATCATGAGGCTTTAAAACCAGAAAACGATATTCAATTCATGATTGAAAGATATCGTACTGGTCCATTCATTCCACAGGTCATTTTATATAAGAATCAGTACAACGGAAGTGCAAATGGTAATATATTATCTTTTTTTCTTCCTTAAATGATTTATAATCATTTAAATTTTTTTCGTTCAAATTTAGATCAGACGTTTGGTGTCCCACTAGAAGAGAAGGCTAAGCATGATTTAAAGTATATTCCACAGATTGTAACAAAGTGTCTTAGTTGCATAACCAAAGGATTTTCTAAATGGAATGATGCTGGTAAATGATTTAGTATATATTTATTGTTCTTGTATACATTACAATTAATTTAAAATTAATTAATTTAAAGATAAAAGACTCGTGTGGACAACAAATGTTCCTTTGACGTCAATTCATGCACTTCGTGATAAAATCAACGATGGTAAGTTATAATATATACAAATTTAAATGTAAAATATAATACTAAAGAAAAAAAAATATTATGTAATTTTCTTAGGTGGAAAAGTTGCGTTAAAACTATTGAGAGAACATGATTTATCTGTTGTTGCAGGAGTCCTGAAATTGTATTTCTTGGAATTACCTGAATGTTTGCTCACCTTTGAACTTTATGAACCAGTGAAGATGTTATATTCAATTAGTGAGTTATCATTTGTCTTGCAAATCTTAGTTAATGTAAAACCGTATAACTTACCTATTAATTGTATATAAGGTTCTGATGATCAAGACGATAAAACGCGTCTTTCCTCCGCGGCCAATTTGCTAATTACATCTCTTAACGATGTAAATTATCGAACTTTGAATGCATTCATATCTCATTTGCATCAGTAAGTTTTAATTTATATATATTTTAATTATAAATTAAGTTACATTATAACCTTTTAAAATAAAATATTATTAGGTTAGCCTTGTCTGTGGAACCTGACGATAGGTTTATCACAACTATTTCTCAACTATATGGGTTTATTTTATTAAGGCCATCAAATAAATCTACAATTTATCTTGATGACAAGCATCCAACCAAGTTATTAAAGGACCTAATTATTTACTATGACGAGATATTTAAGAATTTAAATCTTACATCAAGCTCAATAGGCGAAGTGATGAGACGTTCTATAAGCCGTGATTCTTTGCAGTCTAATAAATCTACCAAGTCAAACCGCTCATCTATTTCTAATAATCGTTCCAGTCGTAGCAACATTACAATAAATACTTCACCATCTATGAATAAATATATTAAGGACTCTCAAGGTACTATATTTATACCTAATTATTGAATTCTTAATTAATAATTAATAATATATACTATTTTTTCAGTGAAAGAAAATGAATATCCAAATGGTATTATTCAAAATGGTTCGGAACCAACCACTGGGGTATCAACTAACCTTCCTATCGAGAATACATACTTAATGTCTCCAATTGATGCTATAAAGGAACCAGATTTCATAGAAAATAGTCCTATAGCAGGTTCAGGTTACAGCAAAGAGGACTCGTTGTCAACTAATCATGGAACAACTGGATTAGGTCGCCGTCGAGGATTTCGACGACAATCACGTGGAGCTAGTTCACCTTCAGGTTCAATAAGCCGCTCAAGAAGAAAGACTCGTGAATCAGAAAATTGTAATGATCCAGATGGCGGTTATGAAGACAGAATATCGGATTCAGGATCAACAGAATCATCCCCCGTCTCACCGATTTCTAGAACTAATTCTAGAAAGTCATATTCTTCTCGTCCAAATTCAGGACATTTTGTATTTCCAAACAAATCATTTATTTCAGTTGATGATACTACGTTAGTAGCTGTACCCATTACCCCTCACGATCATCAGCCAAAGAATCCCTATCCAGGTGAAACCTATGAATTTTAATTTTAAATTAATTATATATTTGTATCATTTAAGTTTTTATAACGATAACTATTTCTGTATTTTATAAAACAATAAATGTAAAAAAAAAAATATAGTATTTTCTGAATGTAATATTTTTTATTTTTATCTTTTGAGATAAGATACTTTAATTCTAAATTAGAAATATCAAAATTATATATTTAAACAATTGCACATTCAACTGTCTTTTGTCTCGAATTCTTGTAGATAATTTGAATCGACCAATCAAAAAGTGGATACAAAAGGTATGGTTAGTTAATTAAGAACAATTCAAATGTCACGCGCGTTTTTGCAATTAGTAAAAAGAATTATAGGCTTTGAAATAATGATGCGAGATATTACGGTAAAAATTCCTTTATATAGCAGAGATGTACAGTAAAAAATATATCAAAAAATATATCAATATGGGTAGTTGTACAATATATTAGTAAATTTTTATTATATTATATTATTTAAATTTTGATTTATTTCCAATAATCTACTCTCCTTCCAATAACATTTTTTGCTTCTTTGGATGTTAAATGATAAACTCCTAATTCTTCCAGCATTCTAGGTACCGTTGTATGTTCTAATTCATCATCAAATAATACGGAAATTACTTGATATAAGGTCTTTTGTTGTGGCTTTTTGTTACTGCACTCATTTTCTAATGGAGATTGATTTGCAGGAAGAGTGAGCAAAATACACGCATCTCTCAGCCTAACATAGGAAATTAAAGGTTATTAGACATACTACTAAATAATCAAGAACAATCGTTAACATACCTTCTAAAATAACTTTCCGGTTTTCGAATCCATCTTTTACCAATGGTAAATAATCCTTTTTCCATATCTATTTCAAACTGCCATCCGCCCAATTCAGAGAATTGGTTTCTCATCAAGATACGGTCCCATAAATGATCTTCCAATTCCTTTGATACGTCTTTGTATATATGTTTAAATATACGATCGGGTAAATTATTTGATAAGAATGTAAGTGAATGCGCAAGATCAGATAATGGCATATAAAGCTCCGGTGATAACTCAATAGTTGGGCGTGATATAATATCTTTTGGTTGATTATTCAATCTATGTATTTGTTCAGTTGTAGACTCTGATGAATCATAACCGTATATCTCGGAACTTGACCAATTATTTCTATTGCAAAAGAAAAAAAGAAAAAATTGTTTGAATTTGTGAAACTGCTACAAAAAAATTAAAAATCAATCAAGTGTTATATACTTTTTATTATACGCTTTCAATCCATTTGAAAACTCTCTGGAAACATTTTTCACTATTAATGATTGAATTCGTTCGCAAACATTATCGAATAATTCAGCTGGGTCATCGAAAACTGTTCCTTCGTCAACAGTAATTTCCTCGTCTACATGAGCTGAAGAGGCACCTTGACCCTGTACCGTAGAATTGATAGACAATGTTGGAGATGGTAATGGTGATACGCCTGTATTACGTGCAGCACGAACAGTAACTTCATGCCAAAGATCAAGGAAAAACTAAAAAAAAACATAGATAGAATTATAATAAAATTAAGCAATTTGTAATAGTATGAAAATTATAAATTATTTACCGCATCCTCACCCCATTCTTTGATCGTTCTACTGACGAAACCCGCACTATTTAGCCATCTACATAGCCTCTTCAATCCTTCTATTCCTGTAATGGATTTCCCATCTGTATTTGGAACAGCCCTTACAAACGAATAACTCAAATTTTCGAAAGCGTCAACGGCAGAGTTAATCCTTTTAGCATAGGTCAATAATATTTCCGCTTGAATATCAACAAGGAAACGAATCCGATTATAAAACATCGGCAATAATTTATAACGATCTGAATGACAATATAAGATTAAAATATTTCATCCAACTTAAAACTTGAAAAGAGAAAGGTATTTAATGATACAAACTAGTTACAAGCTCTAAAAGGTTAATTAACTTTGCTGCTGATTTAGTCGGCTTATATTCATCATCTGGATTTTCCTCATCGATGATTTCCCACGCATCTTCCGAATGCATAATCTCATTATAACGTTCCTCCGCAACTTTTTTTTGAATATAGTTTAGTTAAATAAAAATATTATCAAAAAAAATTTCAAGCTTTATACGTACAGTCCTTTTCAACCTTTAACCATGCCTTAAACCATTCTTTCTTCCCAACAAACACTTCAACGCATCCTTTCCACTCTTTTTGCCCGGAAGGTGTATACATGTGTAATTCACGTAGAGTTTGGTCAAATTGCAATGTTTCAAATACAGTGTGCGAAAATACTTGTGGAGAATTCAATAATTTTGGAACACTGTTATTTAATTTTCTGGTGACAGCTACGAGCAGACACCGGATAAACTCATTCTTGAATAATAAAATACTCGACTTAATCAAAATAACTTACAATTAAAAATAACAAAAAACCAATTTAATTGACTAATATACTTTTGCGTGATATTTCTCAAAGCCTGCATCATCGACGATCGATTGTACCGCTCCAGTCAAGAATGGTAAATGTTCACGTATAGTAGTGATAACATGACTAAAATACCACTCGGGCTAAAATTTTTTTTTTTTAAAGAATAAAATTTGAAAAATTTGGATTTAAATAAGAGAATATATTATCGTGTATATTCACCTTATCGATTCTGTTGGTAGGTCTTTTTGAATCAAAATGGTATTTGAAACGAACCAACAATGGTTCAACCATTATCTGTATTGGCAAAAGAGGTGGAAAAGTCTCATTATCTTCTTTAGGATTTTTAGATTCTAAAGGATCTGATACTTCCAGCATTCTAGGTACCGTTGTATGTTCTAATTCATCATCAAATAATACGGAAATTACTTGATATAAGGTCTTT
>CAJVPQ010003053.1:0-12017 GCA_910591825.1 Funneliformis caledonium
AAGTATTTCAATTATTATAATGTATAATTTTTATAGTTTTAAAATATTAATTTATTAATAATACTATTTTAAGTCAACTCAAGTCAAATTGAATTTGAGTCGAGTTTAAATCAAGTTGAGTTAAATATTTAACTTGACTCAAATTTGATTTGATTCACAAATCATTAAGTCAAATAAATATAAACTCAACTTGATTTAAACTCGACTCAGCTTATCTGACTCGTGAGTTAACTCAACTTGTTTAAAACTCTAATTGTATATGACTTCTCCAAGTGCTATATACCTGCTTATACATGTGTTAATGACTCTAAGAATGGCTATCGCATATACAATTCACAAAATATTATATAGTTCTAACTCTGAGGATAGTGAACATAGTTCTAGTGAAATGCTAATAACGGTTTTAACCCCCAAAAATCCATAGAATAGAGATTTTATACATGTAATTTTTATTAAGTTATATTATTAATAAAGCAAATATACTATATAATATTTTTTCTTGTTGACCATTGGCCAGGTATCATATGCATTTTTGATCAGATTTTTTAGCAAATCTCTCGTGATATTAACGCGTAAATTTTATCCTACTCAATATTTTTGAGGAAAAATTCTTCTCATTAATTGGAGATACTTTTTTCCTTATACTCTTGCAATGTAAGATTCTGATCAAGATTATGTACTTTCTGAGGATCAATATAAATTGATCTAAAGGGTTTTTCTATTTTCTTTTATAATCACGAAAAAAGAATGTTATTTCATAGACCTTACCTAAAGCAAAGAAGAATATGTGAAGAACATAAAGCTAAGCTGGAGGAGGAGAACTTTTATCTTCATAATGAATTGCAAACAGAAGTTGATAATAATCGTTAGAATGAAAGACAAATTAATCAACTGGAGTGAGATTATTTTCAGTGTGAGCAAGAAATTCAAAATCTCAATAGAGAAATAAAGCGTTTTGAAAATGCTTCAGAAGAAGATATATTAGAATTGAAATCTGAAATATCTAGCCTAAAAAGTTAGCTATATTAAACTAGAAAGGATGTACAAGATAAAGAAAAGTATATCTCTACTTTAGAAAAGTAGTTGATAGAATCTGAGAAGCAAGTTAAAAATTTTTGATATAGGATTAAGACTATCTCATTATAGAAAAATTTACTAGAGTGAGAGAATTCTCTGAACTTGTATAATTCTGATAATAATATAGTCACAATCACTGAGCTAGCAAATGCTATAGACAACTATGTGGATAATAGAGCAATAGCTAGAGATATTCTGATAGATTAAATAAAAAAGATAACAAGACAAATTCGCTAAAAAGAGAATAATTTGCATCAAGATTTAGTCTGTAAGCAACTGAGTGTGACAATGAAATTGTACGAAGGTAACTTTCTGAAGGGTGGAAACAAAAGTTATTAGTAATCTTCAGTAATATCAAACTAATACTCAAAATTATGTAAATAGAATAATAGGTAATATAGCAAAAAAATAAACTTGTATATAGTCAACTCTTGATATAAAAAACTCTTGATATAACAAATTTTTTGAATAAATATAATAAAATACTCTTATTATAGTGAATTGGTCAATCAAATCTCTTAAAATCTTCACTATAGCCTTATAGTAAAAGACATAAAGTTCGTTATAACAAGAGTTGACTGTAGGTGAGCTGGTACAAGAGAATTTGCCTTATAATTATTGTATCAGTAAAATACCTACCATCTACAGTGAAGTAGAAAAGATATGGGATGGTGTCTTTGCAATAAAAAGGGAGGAAACTCAAAAAAAAATAAAAAATAAGTTAATAATAAATCTAAACAAATTATAGTATTTGAAACATTTTTGGCTTATAAACTAAAATTTTAATTTTTTTGGAGTTTTCTTCCTTTATATTGCAAAGGCCCCATATAGGTTTATTAGAGTATAATTGGGATAGGCTCTATGAGTGATATGAGAAATAGAAAAATAAGACCTGTAATACTTAGTAGAATATTTTAAATTTGCAGAGACAAATTTTAGCATTATAAAATAATCTACCAAATCAAATAAATATGGCAGAAATACAGTAACCATTTTTTGACTAGAGTGATGATATCTCTGATTATCTTACAAAACTTAGATTATACTTGCAAAACCAAGGTGTAGACCCAGCAGATAATATAGAAGTTCTAGTAATAGGAAGAGATCAGGCAATAGAATATTTAAGAGGTTGTATGAGAGGAAGAATCTTAGAATGGTTTAATGAAAAGATCACTACAAAACAGAATTGGGAATTATCTAATTTATTTAATACAATCAACTTTCCATAAATAAATGCATACCCTCTATAAATACACTCTTTATTTGGTCTCATGTTGGGATTTATTACTAAATGTACACCTCTATATTCTACACGTGCATCATTTTTGAAGTCCGTTATATAATAAAATATTTTTATAAATGCACGCATGTAATTTGTATGACTTGTGTAAATTTTGAATATTTAATATTGTGCAGTATACGCATTATGCGCAGTATATTTCAAATATGCCACCTAAAAAAAACTTATATTAACTGATAGTCAAAAGTATGAATTATGCCTTTATGCTTATAATAACAAAAGGACTTATTTTCAATATGTAAATTGGATTGAACAAAAATGAAGGTTAAGAATTGATAAATCTATTATAACTTGAATTTTGCAAACTAAGAATAAGTGACTTGTTATAGAAGTCATTAATACAGATGCAAAATGTAAGATAAGTAACTTGCTATAGAAGTCATTAATTCAGATGTAAAATATCATAAAATATTGTTATTTTATAACTTGAGTTTGCTCTCAAGGAATTTGTGTTAATCTACTAGCATAGGACTATTTTAAGTGATGCTTTACTGATTGAAAAGGCTAAATTATTAGCTGATGAACTGCAAGTACCTTAGGGTATATTACAGGTTTGTTTAATTTTTATTTAATTTTATTTAATTTTTAATTTTATTCATATTTATTAATTATACTTTGTTTAATTTATTTTAAAGAGTATTAAAAATATTTATTTAATTTTATTTAATTTTATTTAACTTATTTATATTTTATTTTATTTTTTATAGTTTTCTAATGGGTGGCTCCAAAAATTTAAAGATCGTAATGGCATTCATCAAATAAAGCTTTATGGAGAAGCAGATTCTGCTGATGAAAATGCTATTGCTAAAGCTTTACCATTATTATGAAATAAATGTACAGAGTATCCTTCTAATTGAATTTATAATATGAATGAAACTGGATTTTTTTATCGGTATTTTTAATTTTTACATAATTTTTTACAAATGTCAATATTTATATTATTTCTTACATTAATATTATTTTAAGATTAGAACCAGATTGAACATTAGCTACAAGACGGCTTTCTGAGCGTAAAAAAATAAAGAATATCTTTCTATTGCTTTATGTGCAAATATTGATGATCACATAAGCTATTTCCTTTAGTAATTGGTAAATATGCAAATTCAAGATGTTTTAAAAATATCAATATTAGTAATTTACTAATAACCTATTGGAATAATGCTAAGGCTTAGATGTTAACAACTCTTTTTCAAGAGTGACTTCAAGAGTTTGATTATCAAGTTGACATAAAACATAATAAACAACGTGTTTTGCTACTTCTTGATAATTGTCAAGTCATAAATTAGAAAATCTAATTCTTAAAAATGTTGAAGTTTATTTTTTATCTTCTAATACAACTTCAAAACTTCAACCTATGGATTCTGGAATAATTATGTCTTTTAAAGAGCATTATTATCATTATCATATCTAGTAAGATTATTTTTAATTTCTTTAATTATTTTATTATTTATAAATTTAATTTGCTAATTTTTTTTTATTTTAGGTGAATGTTAGAGCAAGTTGAAAGTGAACAGTTTATACAAGATCTGAAAATGAATGTTTTACAAGCAATTCAATTTATTATTCAAAGTTGGAATGAAGTTACAGTTGATACTATTAAAAATTATTGGAGTCATATAAAATTTTTTCTGATGCTATTCCTTATGAAGATGATGATTTAATACTTAATGATGATATATTGCTTGATGATGAACTTAATAAAGCAATTAAAGCTCTTTATTTATCTAATATGATGCAGGTAAAAGAATTTTTAATTATTCCTGAAGAAAATATAATTTATGAAATTTCTAATATTTTAGAATGTACGGATATATTTAAAAATAGACCAGTAGATCATCTAGATGAAATAGATGATAGCACTGAAATAAAAATTATTAGTACTAATAATACATTACAAAGTTTAAAACTTTAAATTTGTTTTTACTTCAACAGAAAAATGCAAGTGAATAAGTAAAATTAGTAGGTAAAATTGAGAAATTTATTAAAAAAGAACAAATTAATTCAATGTAACAGACTACTATAGATCGATATTTTAGATAATTTTTTTGATTAATTTTAATTTTGTAATCTTTATAATTCTTAATAAATATGATATTATTATTTTATATATAAATCATGTAATTATATTCTATAAATGCATACCTTTTCTAAATGCATACTTATATTCAGTCTCAAGGGATATGCATTTATAGAGAGTTGACTTTAATACAGAGTAGGCTAACTTAGTTGCTGTAAACAGATAAACAGCTGTTCAGATAGGAAATCAAGTATTGAATAAGACTGTTGGCTAATCAGGAACTACAATAATCAAGTTGAGAATTGTAAAAGGTCTCTGAGATGAAGATTGGTATATAGTAGAAGGTCATCCTACTAAATTTTTAGTAAATAGACCAAATGCTAATAATAGTACTATAGTAATTGTAGACGGTATTCATTTTGATTAAGCTATATGGTAACTAAAAACACATTTTCCTACAGTGAAAGAGGAGCTTCAGGATATGGTATATAGAACAATCATGAAGAAAGACATAACTATAGATGAATTATATAGAAAAATATTACAAATAGAAAGACAAGCTAATTATAGGTCTGAAGAATTGCGTAGAAAATTCTTAGATACTCTTCCACTTCCATAGCTTAAAAAAGCTAAGGATATTGGTGAACATTTGCCATTAGATGAATTAGCTAAAAAGCTTTATGAGATAGAATTATATCGAATAGCTAAACATAAAAAAAATAGAATACTTAACCTCCTAGTACCTAATCAAGCATCTCGAGAAATATATGAATCCTCATCTGTTTTAGCTTCTCAAAAATAAGGAATTTCTTTAGAAAATATGTAAAAAGCAATTCAAAATGCATTGGCACAATAAAAAACTGAATATCAGACTTTATTAGAAAAGGAAAAAAATGAATTTCAAGCATAGATGGCTTAGCAAATACCTAGAGGTCTACCATCTTCATTAAAAACAGAGAAAGATCTCAAGAATTATTATGTAGCCAAATACTTAAAAAAAGTAGATATACTTAATAAAGAAGATTTGGATTTTGATTACCCTGTAAAACTTTTTCAAAAATCTTACCTGCAGAGAAGCAATAACTTTGTTAGATTTGATAAGATTAAAGAAGGACTTGATGAAACTCATGATGTAGTAAATCAATTAACCAATCAATTTAAGAAACTAAATATACGTAATTCTGAATGAAGTTACATGGAAAGGCATATATTATCCTAACTTTTAGTAAGGCTTCAGTAGTCAAGGATCTGTTAAGAGAGGATTAGAAATCATCATGCGAAGTGCCTCTCAGCTCTTAGGTTTCTGTTAATTCTTCTAGCCTGAATAGTAAGGAGAACTTAAAAAAACTGTAAAGAGCTTGAAAAGCATCTTTTGAAAACTAAAAAATGGCTTGACTTAGCATTAGATGCAGGTAAAGTTCTAGCGAAAAAATATTTTCAGCTTACAGAAATAAGGATAGATACATAACAATTTTTCCTGTAATATCTAATAATTTTCTAAGATCTGATTCCCATTTAGATGTATCATTTTTTTCTAAAGAAGATTCGCTTTTTAGTTTTATACTAATCTTTTTTTCTGACTAATTCTATCTTTTTGCCTATTAGTTACTATATTCAGGTTAATAGAATTTTTACCATTTTTACTAGTGTCTTCTGCATAAATAGTCACATTTTCTAGTATATTAGTAGAAGAGAAAGAAGTATCAGCATTGCATTGCGGTTCTAAGGAGTCCTACTCTATATTTTCTGACTGTGAAGATTTTTGGTTATTTTCTAAAGTCAGACTAGAGATGTTAACAGAATCTATAATTTTACGCTATTCTTCTGTTGGTTCAGGAGGCCTCTTATTATCAATAATTTTTTGATATGTTATTGATCCTATATGATGTTTTTACACATAATACGTTGAGCAACTGGAATATTATTCTGAGCATTTCTGATTTCTTCAATAAATTCAGGTGACAAACGGGTGACATCTGATTTAAGAAATTTACAGGTACATGCTGTTTGTTTTTTGCTCATAGTTTACTAATAATGAGATCAATATAACAGTCAGGTGACATGTCCATAAGACTATGTTGATCATAATTAAAAATTCTTGTATTACTTAAAGTTATTAACTACGTCATAAAGTAAACTAGTTATATATACGTTCTTTAGCTTTGAATACTTAATAAAACTTAAACATTAACCATTCTTTTAGCTAATTAAACTTATTAATTTACTCTTTAATATATATTTAATAATTTTATTAATTATTAAAACTTGCTTTTTTTTAATACTAAAAGTTAAGATTCTTGCGTTCTTTACAACTATTTTCAAAAAAAAGTACTCAGTTATATAAAAATTTAATTACTTTTCTATTCTAATAATTTTATTAAACTAACTTAATATATTATTCTATAAAAAATAAATAATTTATTTTTTTATTATATATGTTATGAATTTTATAAATTATTTCGAAGACTAAAAGCAATTTAATATTTTTGTTCAGAGTGTAGCAATATGAAAATTTTCTAATCATAGGTGTTTCTCTATCTGCTACATAATCATCACCCAATAAAATCACGATTCTGTTTATATTATCACATAATTATCTTTTTTTTATTTACTTCGAATTCACAATGGTTAGTAATAAAACTTGTAATCAAAAAAGTTAAGTTTATTAAGTTTATTTTTTAATTACAGTTTTTTTTTATGATGTGTAACATATTGACTAACATGTAATTTATTCCATTCTTCACCCAAATCTTTGATAACTAGAATTATTTGTTCATTAGTAAGTGTTTCTGATTCAACTAATGGTTTTAATAATTGTTTTTCAAATGGTTTTGTAACTCAACGCTCTTATTTTCTTTTTTTTCGTAATGGTTCCAATTCATTTATAGAATCATTTTGTGTAGTTAAATCAATGGTTGATTCTAATGCTATATTTTTTCTTTTTTTTGTATTTTTATCTTTAGAATTTTGATTATTCAGCTTCCATTGTACAACACCTAACTTTCTTCTTCCAACCTTATCACTCTTCTGTGTTGATATTACTTCTTGTAAAAATATAGATTTAATTCGTAAAACTCCTTCTGGAAAACAGTTTTTAAGACATGTAACACCATCAAAAGTAAATTGTTTTGTAATAGTATCACTCCATAATTGATTTTGATAATGATTATAGTTATCAGAATTGTTAAATGCTATTAAAAGTTTATCAACTAAATTCCACATTGCATCTTTACGCTGATTAATAGCTCATTCTCCAATTGATTTACAAGCATCATCTAAATATTCTGATAATAAAATACTTATTCGATCTCGTTCATTTTGTGCAGCTTTAATTTGTAATTTTAAATTATCAGTATCAATTACATTTTTTACTATATTTTGTTTAATAAATTTAACTCCAAATGTTTCAAGAGTTTCATCATAAGCAAAATAATGTCCTTTTCATTTTTCATCATTATCTATTTTAACTGACGCAGCAAATTAAAGCTTTACTTCTAATTTTGGATATTGAGCAAGTAAACTAAGAAAAAGAGCTACTGAAGTAGAATAATTAGATTTGCCAGCCGATGCAAATAATCCTGAAAAGCAAGCCAAAGCATTCTTTTGTAATTGATAATTACCAACCTGAATTTCAACACGATGAACTTTAAAAATTGATGCCCATTGATAATAAAGATACCATATTTTTAAAACAATATTTGCACCACTATCTGAATTCATCACATTACATTTATGTAAATTATTGCTTTTAGATAAATTCAGATAGCAATAATAACAGCACTCCAGATTAATTCTAAAACGCGTACTGTTGAACGATAATCAACTACTTTGTCCAGTTTATCTAAAAATTTTACACCCAATTCTTTAGCCAGATCAAAATTACATAACTTGAAAATAAGACAATCAATACGCTACACATGTCCTTCAAAGTATGCCATTGTCCAAGAATTGGATATAAATATAGCCATTGATTACGTTACTTAATAAGTCTTCTAAAAATTGCCTCATCCGCCACTACATCTAAATATTCTTGTGTATGTAAATTGAAATCATCTACATATATTTTTGTAGATTGAAATATGCCTTTATCTGAGTTTGGAATCCCCCCTGTATCTAATATTACTATATTCAGTGAATCTCCAGAACATCTGTGTTCTTCTTTTTCCAAAATTCTATTATGAATAGTTGACATATCGAAATTCTTATTATAAAGGAATTGTCCATTTTCATTTGTATGAAAATCGAGAAGATTGTCAACAATTTCATCAAACATGTCTAACATATCCTTTGTTACATTATTCATACCAAAAGTCCAGTAGGAGAAGTAATAGTTTTTTCATCACTAGGATTTTTATCCAAAGAAATTGGCATTTTATTTGAAATGCCATTCTAAGAGTTGTATGAGAACTATTACGGGTGGTATCGAAAATATTACCATATCGAAAAGTCTTTTCTTTGAAATCAATATTATCAATAACCACTAGATTCCATATATTAGGACCTTTCAACAATCTTTTTGTCAGGTCAACTTCAATCATCCGTTATTTTTCTACTCGTTTTTCATAACGTTCAGTATGACTAGTAATATTAAGATTCGATAAAAGTTTTCGGAATGATGAAAATAGTTTAAGTTTCCGAGATAAACTAGCCATTACTTGATTAAACCAAACACCAAAAGAAGGGAATGCTATACTGATGATAATCGAAACAAAAAAGATGGTAATTTTAGTTATATGTTCATAATTAAGAACACTTGTAGATTTTTGGCGTTGTTTTCGTTTAATATTTGAGATAACTAATTTTCTTTTAAAAATTTTACTTAATAGTCTACCAAAAAAGCTAGTTAAAAATGTCAGAAAAGTTGCGTAATAATTTGAAAGGGAGCTTGGCAGTTGTATTTCTGATTTTCTTGCTGATAATGCCTTTCGAGAATTCCAAACTTTTTGCGCTAATTTGATACCAACTTCCTTCCATTTAACATCATCCCACTCTAATTCTGATTCCAATTTAGTAAATTATTTTATCTGATTTAAATGTATTAACATCACCAAAAAAAAAAACTAGGTATTTAGGATAAAAAGGAAATTTTCCTTGTAGAATTCAGAATTATGGATTCAGAGATGTTATTATTATTATAATTATCTCTTGGATTATGATATGTATATTTTAAAGGGAATGTTTCTGAAGGAATATATAAAAAATTGATTGCTGGAACTAACATGCATGCTAAAATTTTCTTTTTTTGATCCTCAGATTCGGTTTGTGCAACATGTTGAAGCCATTGGGCTAACAATTCCAAACTCTTTGTCGAATCATTAATATGCCAATTTTTTTCTATACATGTAACAATTCATTTTCCAGGTCCAGGTCGACGATGTAAATGCCCACCTTTGGATTCATAACATTCACAGCAAATATATTACATCATTCTAACTTCTTCAAAGTTTCGTTTAGCAATTCCTTGATATTCATGTAATGAATTACAGGTAAAGAGTCTAATACAAGGTATTTGAATGTTCTTTCCAAAAACATTCTATGAATGTTCCTTACATCTGATTCCATGACCAAAGAAATAAAAGTTTTTACAACAAAATAAATATCGGTGTCATCTAACTTCACTTTGCTGATTTTTCACATTTGTTTTGCTTTAGAACTATGATTCTTCTGATCATAGTTAAAATGTTGCATACATACTCCTAATGCTAATTGATCTGCTTCAAATTCTATTACCGCATTTGTATCAATTTGCCAAATGCCAACTAATTGACAAATATTTTTAATATTTTTCGTTCTATCACAAGTTTGTAATTTTCTATCTACTAAATCAACAAGGACACATGATGATAATAAAGTTGTTGATGTTGTTTCACAAATTGGTTTGCTTCATTCCTCAATAGATGTTGGAGGTGGAGTTTTTTTTGGTGTTAATGGAGGTGGAATTTCTGTTGGTATTGACGAAGGTGGAATTTCTGTTGAAATTAATGGAGGAGAGGGTGATGATAATGGTGATGGTGGTGATGAAAATAAAGTTTCCTCAATATCATCTTGATAATAATCATCATTTTTGTCACTAACTATAATTTTTTGTTCAAGCTCTGTTTGTGCTTTAATATATTTCTCTTAGTTAAATACAAATTGTTCTAGTTCAGGTAACTCATTAAATGCTTGTTTATCAAAAGATTCCCAGCTTGCGTCAGAATCATTGTTAGAATCATTGTTAGAGAAGTCTTCATTTTCTTCAAAGTTACGGAATTTTGATTCATTTAATAATTGAACATCTTTTTCCGCAAAGTTAAAGTTAAAAGAGAAGCTAGCACTCTCCATTAACCAATTTCGTTCAAATTTTGCCAATGTTAGTTCAAGAGATTCTCGTAAAAGAAAGCGGTTATGGAAAAAGTAAAAACGGAAATAAAAGTAGTTATCTCTGAACTATAATTAGACCCACTTGATTAACTGTAATACAATAGTATATTTTATGCTTATCTATATGATTTTGGCATTTTTACTATGATAATGCAAGATAATGCAAGTTGTTGATCTTATAATTGATTAATTTTAAAATGCAGATCATCGGACATGTCACCTGACTGATACTGTAAATTTTTTAGTTACAGTTACTAACAAAAGTAATGACACTGCAAGTGCTGCTTATTTTTGAGTTATAGTATACTCATTATCTACTTTAAAATTTTCCAATATTTCTAGAATATTCTTTATAGAAGTTTACTATTTATTATCAGTAGTGATCATCACTGGTGTTAGTCGATTTTCTTTTTTAGAAATTATTTTTAATTTCAGTAAAAAACAAATTTTCTTTTTTGGAAATTCAATTTTTGATTTTATAAGAATTTTATAAAAAATAAATTCTTCATTTTGCAAGTTTATAATATCATGTAATTATTATGTTAATAATTTAATCTAAAATTATTAAACAAAATAATACTCCAATCATCATTATAAAAATCAATTGCAAGTCAAACAATTTTATTAGTTTTATTCACTAATTATTACAAAAGTATCATTTTTAGACCTGTATGATATGCTAAAGAAAATCACCTCTAAAGTCTAAGCCATGTAGTATCATGTAAATACACGTAGCTAATTCATATATCCACCTTAAAATCTACGATAAAAAATATTTTACACCTGCTAAATCTAAATAACCTTGATACTAACATACAGCCAGTTAAGTATTTATACTTTACTAACTGAGTCAACTTTTAGTTATTTGCATTCTCTAATATTGTGTCTTTTTTCTAAATAGTAACTACAAGTCTTAGAAGATGAAGATATATGTTGAATATTATTCTCTTCAGTTATTAATTTATAACTTTTATAAGGACGTCTCTTTGACTTATTATATTTTGAATTTGATATTTTGGAAACATTATCATTTGTTATAATAGGGGACTCTTGAATTTCATTATTTGTTTATAATACATAATGGATTTCTTTTATATTTAAACCAGTATTTCTATGATATCTCATAATGAATTTTGTAAAAAGTTCAGTTAATTTTAGTGTAATACCTTCTACTATTCCTTAGATTGTAGAGGTTTGCAGGCAAATTTGCCTGCTTATTTACTACAAATTCCCTTCTGATTTACTTTTATGAAAAATTAA
>CAJVPQ010003054.1:0-12011 GCA_910591825.1 Funneliformis caledonium
GAAATGATTGAAATTATTTTTTAAAAAGTTAAAAAATTAAGCTTATTTATATAAATATTCCTATATACCAGAAATAAGCTCAAATAGTACATTAAATCAATATTATTTTAGCAATCAGTTAAATCTGAAAGTTCAGTTCTTAGGAATGATAAATGATAATACCATTGTTCCTAAAGAACAATAAATGCATTATACCTTAGAAATAATAAAACTATCATTCCTTAGATACGATAATACCATCGTCCTTAAGGAATGATAAAACCATCATCCTTAAGGAACGATAAAATTATCATTCCTTAGGTACGATAAAACAATCGTCCCTAAGGAATGATAATACCATTATCCCTAAGGAACGATAAAACCATCATGCCTTAGGAACGATAATACCATCATTCCTAAAGAGCGATAAATGCATCGTATCTAAGGAATGATAAAATTGTCATTCTATAAGTACGATAATACCATCATTCCTTAGGTATAATAAAACAATCGTTTCTTAAGAATGATAAATGCATTGTACTTAAGGAATGATAAAACCATCGTTCCTTAGATATAATAATACTATCGTTCCTAAAGAACGATAAAACAATCATCCCTAAGGATCGATAAAACAATCATCTCTAAGGAATGATAAAACTATCATCCCTAAAGAACGATAAATGCATCGTTCCTTAAGAATAATAATACCATTGTCTCTAAGGAACGATAAAACCATTGTACCTAAGGAATGATAAATGCATCTTTCCTTAGAAACGATAAAATTGTCGTATCTAAGGTACATTAATACCATCATTTCTTAGATACAATAATACTATCATATTTTAGGTATGATAAAATCATCGTCTCTAAGGAACGATAAATGCATCATTCCTAAGGAATGATAATACCATCGTACTTTAGGAATGATAAAACCATCGTTCCTAAGAAATGATAAATGTATTGTTCCTTAGGAATGATAAAACTATTATACCTTAGATATGATGATACCATCGTTCCTAAGGAATGATAATACCTATTATACCTAAGGAACAATTCAATCATTCCAATTGGATGTTAATCGGTTATAAATAAGATAGGTCAAATTTTGATATATACCAATCGGCTATAAATAAGCTAGGTCGAATTTTGACTGATTCTTAGGCGATTTCTGATGTATGCTAATCGGCTAGGCTGATTTTTTGATTTTAGACTGATTTTCACATGTCTGATTTTTTTGATTTCGACCAGTGTAATGTATTGATAAATTGTTTCTGAATCTTGTATTAATTTAATGTATGATAAAAGTATTATTTCTGCATTTTTTATATATTTTAAATTATTTGATTCATTTTTAGTATATTGATTTACTAAATATTACTGAAAGAATCTTCCAGCAAGGTGTAATATACTTTTTATTTTATTTGAATTCCTAATTTGCATTCAGTATACTGCAAATTCTATAATTGTCACCCTTTTTTTTCTTTTGATTAATTTTCCAATTCTTTATCATTTACTAGTTCAATTTTCTTATCATTATTATCTATAAGTTCAAATTTTTTTATTATTATTATCATCATTAGGAATAATAGGATTAACTTCATCATCTTCTTTATTAGATATAAATGTTCTTTCTTTACTTTTATCTTTAGTTGAGATAGATTCTAAATCAAGATTTTCAAAAAATTGGATTGCTTCAGAATAGCTAATATTTTGTATAATTTCTTCTTCAATTTGCATTTTATCTTTAATTTTAAATTCAGATTCAGGTATAGAATCAATTACATTTGCTCTTAAATGTTATTATACCATTCATATTTATCATAAGAAAATAGCAAAAAATATTATAATAGATCATAAGCACTATTTAATTCAGAGATATGTTTTAAATGACTTTTATAAGTTTGAATAACAATATCTCAATATTCAGATTGAATGTCATAGTCATAGAAAAGAACTGCAACTTCTAATATTGTTAGTATATCTTTACTATAAGTATTATAAATGACTTATTGATTATTAGATTTACTTTTGGCTTTAGCTTCTGAGGTTACAAATTACTTAATAAATAGATTGATCTCTAATAATTCATCTTGTAATGCTTTGAACATTTCAGCATTCAAATTTGAAAATATTTCTTGTTTTTTTTAAAGTTAATTATCTATATTTAAATCATAAAAGTAAATTTGAGTAAATGTTGAATTTTGATTATTATCTCTTAGTATTAGACCACCAATCTGATAATATAATTCTCCTTAAATCCTAAATGTGTAAAATCCTTTTTTAGCATTTATAAGTTCTTCATCAAATTTTATACCTATAGATGTAAATGCAAGAACTTGATTATAAGCTCTAATTTGAGTTACATAAGATTCATCTGATTCTAAATCATTTTATGTAAGTAAATTATACAAAATTTGTGGAGTTAAAAGAAGAAATTCTAATATAACTTGTCTATTTAAATAATAGAATCCTTTTGTTTTATTCTTCTATTTTAATGTATAACAGTATTCACAAATGTTGTTCATCCTTACAAATATGTATTTACTGTTTTCTACTTTATCTTCTGTATAATCATTTATATTGCAATATTTTATTTTTAAAAATTGTGCTACTAATTTTCTTTTTTTTGCAATATATTTCTTATTTTTACTAATTCTTTATTATTTTTTTTATTCAACTATTAATATTCTTAAAGATTTTTGTTTTTTTATCTTGTATTTTCAGTTGTTCTAGATGGTCTACTTTCTTCTTTTACTTGTCAATCAAGAAGTCTTTTCTTAGCTTATCTTATATTGTTTTGCCTTATTTTTCTTTCTTTTTCAGTTTCATTTTCACATTTTAGATATTTAACTTTAATTTCTTCTAATGTTGTAAATTTTATTATCTTAATTATAGATAAATTTATAAATTTTAATAAATAAAAGTTTTATTTTTTTAAAAAATTTTGGTAAAAATCAAATTTTAAAAATTAAAAAAATTTTATTTATTTTTTTTTTAATAATTACTAAAAAAAAAGAATTCAAATATGATTTGTTATTGCATATATACATGTCTGCATATAGAATTTGTTAATAATATGATAAATGCTACATGTAATTAAATATTGCATACATAAATGCATAATACTATTTTTATTTTCAATTGTTTTAAAATTAGTTTACTTTTTTTATTTTTATTTTTTTTAAAATTTTTTAATAATAGAAGAAGTCTCATTTTTTAGTTTGTCCTTCATTTCTTTCTTTTAGTTTGTTCTTTTAGCTTGTTCTTTCTGGCTCATTCTTTTAGTTCATCCTTTTTAGTTTTTCCTTTCAGTTTGTTCTTTCTTGATTCGTTCTTTTAGTTCATTCTTTTCAGTTCATCTTTTCATTTTATTCTTTTCAATTCATTCTTTTTCATTCTTTTTTTAATTCATCTTTTAGCATTTCGTTTTATTTTTTAATTTTTTTTATATTCATTTTTTTTATTATTTTTTATTATTTTTATTAATTCTTTCATTTGTTTCAGTTTTTTTTTGTTTTTTTTTTAATTTTTTTTAATTTATTTGGTGTTTTTTTAATCCTTTCTTTTTTCTTTTCATTTATATTTCATTTTTTTTAGTTATTTCATTTTTTTTATTATTTTTTTATTTTATTTTTTTCTTTTATCGTTTATTTTTTTATTTCTTTTTTTAATTCTTTTTTTCTTTTCTTATTTATTTTTTAATTCTTTCTTTTGTTTTGTTTAATTCATTTTTTTGAATTTTTTTCTTTTCATTTATAGTAGCTACCAAAAGAAACACAAGTGTGATTGGTTACTTTTGAAAGGCTATAATTCATTGATCACAACTGCTAAAACCATGATTTATACTTGTTTTAAAGCCCAAATCTTAAAGGATATCCTAGCGTAATTTAGTATTAAATTAATAATACCAATTTCGTGTAAATTAATGATTTATCTTACATAGTAAAGTTTGGGTATAGAAAATTTTTAAGCATACAAGCTACCACAAAACTGATACTGGATTCCGATTTTTCTCAGTGCGACGATTCTAACAAGCTAAATTTCATGAACCAATCAGGAACTATTGCGCAGCAAAGATTGGCAAATTATTATATAAAAAGTAGCTGAACCCCTTTTATATAATAATTTGACGATCTTTGCTACACGATAATTCCTAATTGGTTCACAAAATTTAGCTTGTTGGAATTACTGCACTGAGGAAAATCAGAATCTAGTGTCAGTTTTGTGGTAACTTGTATGCTTAAAAAAATTTCTATGCCCAAACTTTACTATATAAGAAATTTTGATGTAGATCGTTAATTTACACAAAATTGGTATTATTAACTTAATACTAAATTTCATCAGGATATCCTTAAAAAAAACTCTTTCCCACTTCACTCAAAACCACTATAAGAAAAGTCACTCAAAAAAAATTTAACAACAACCCAAAAACTCAATGTAACACTCGTAATCTTCCTGACTCACCTGTTGACGAAAAGTCTTTAGAACCACCTCAAAAGAAAACCGTCACTATTCTCAACCATCCTAGTTCTACTGAAACTAACAATACTGACAACTCAAACATCACTTCTGGCTCCCAAGGCAATATGGAAGTAGACCCTTCACCTGAAACTGAAAATGAAAGTGCTTCAATCCCGATCGCTCCTAAAACTACCAATACTATAGACGAGGATTAAGCTCATGACTCCACTGAAAACTTAGTCAGAAAAAGTGGTTTTTCGCATAACGTACTCTCATTTGAACGTATTCGTGATGCCTCTTCCTTCTATATTTACTGTGCCTTCGAAACTTTTCTCCCTAGCAAATCTAATAAGAAAAAAATTAACCATGCTTGTGAGATGTTCAACGGCATAAATTTTCTGTCATTCATTAGTGCCTCTGTAAAGCAAGACCCTACAAATAAAATACTCAAAATTGTCTGATTTGGTTTCTCCACAAGTTTAGATGCTAACAATGCGCTTCGTATCAAATTTCCTAATATTTAAAATTAATGCCACTCAAGCATCCTACCTTATTTAGGTTCAACTCCAATTTGGTGATTAAGGTTACAGAGATCCCCATTTCAACATCTGAAAGCATTATCCGATCAATATTTACTAAATTTGGCAATATTCTAAGATGTTTCATGATCACTAAAAACTTGTAGTAACAAGCAACTATCTCCTTTGCAAAAGGCACTAATATAATATTATTCAAAAGATATCAAAGATCAATTTATTCTTAAAGATCTAGTCCAAGTTCATCCCTGCTCTGCTATGACTAATGAAATTTAACTTCATTCAAAATTTGCACTCAAACTCACAAATTTGCCTAAAGACACCTCCAGACGTGAACTGAAACTTATTGCAAAAGCAGTCAACACAATGATATAAGTAATTCTTAAAGTCCGCTCAAATTACCAAAATTTACAATACGTCTTTATTTATTTTGAATCTGAGAAAGATTTATTTGCTGCAATTAATGGTGATCAAATTATTTTAGATGATAAAAGACTCGTTTAGACATAACTAGATACCAAACTGTGTGCTCATTGTGCTGTGCCTAGACATGACTCTCATTCATGTAAAAAGAAACGAATTATACCACAGGATCATCAAACCTAAAATCTTTATCAAAGGTTTAAACCTGCCCAATTCAAAAATTATTCAGCTTTTTCTAAGCCTGTACAACCTAGTTTCGTATATGATAAAGATACTGTATTTGATCCAAAAAGCCCTTGATCCTTTACAAACCATACTCGTCATAATGTATCACATCTGAACAAACCCCTATCATTCCTGTCCACTTAAAACTACCTTTCCACAACAATACATACAATAACAATAACAAAAATAAAACAAAATAATAATGCATCATCTTTAGATGATTTGATTTATACCAACAAATCCTGGTCAGATCAAGTTGAGGATAATTATATTTCCCTATAGTAACAACGTGATAACCAATCTGCATAGGAACCATCTGATGCTATTAAAATCATGCTAAAATTAGATGCGTTCACAGAAATGCTTGCTAAAATACATACAGATCTCACTTTACAGTCTATCATCTTGACACTGTTGAATGATATTTAAATATTTTCACTTTCACTTCTGAGAAAGTCGTTGAACTAAATATTGCTAATAAAGGAAAAGGTAAGGCCGATATGGAGAAAGGTGAATCTCAATATGAAGAAAGTGTTAATACCTCTAAATTTAAAATTGTAGAATATGAAGGAAAATCCAATAGCTTGCTTAATAAAATGAGGAATTACGCCTAAATAATAAATAAAATATCAAAAAACTCAACTCTGTGCTCAAAGCAGTTGCTCGTATTTAAAAATTTATGTATAGAACTACCAATGAATCACTTTGTTCATCTATTTCCTAATTAAACAAATCAGATGCAATATTGTTAACGTGTAATTCTTATGAACTACAACTGTTAGACGTGGTGTTCAAGTGGTTTATTCTTTTCAATTGAGCAGTAATCTTTCAACAGTTTACAAGCTTTTAATTTAATCAGTTTATCAAAAGTATTTATACTATTACATTGAGTAATTCAACAGATTGCCAATGATTTGTAATTATAAAATAATATGTTTATTCACGAGTAAAATAATAGGAGTAAAAGAAAAGAGATAAAAGAAAATAAGAAAATAAAATAAGAATGAATTACTGAAATTAAAATGTAACGCGGTAGGCCAGTTGCTTTTAAAACTACTAAAACTAACTTGTCGAGTTCCTATCTGTCTATCTTTTTACATGAACTAAAAAGTTACCTATTTATATAAAATAAATTATATAGAGGGATATAACTAATATGTCTACTATTTCAACTATGTCTAATATATTAACTATATCTAATATGTCAACTATGTCTAATATGTCAACTATGTCTAATATGTCAACTATGTCTAATATGTCAGTTATACCACATATGTCTGACATATCATATATATCATTTATATCACATTAGTCAATCTTTTGCACTACATAAGTTGCGTTACATTTACCCGTTCACATTACTCCCCACTTAAGATTTCTGCTCCTGCAGAAATATCAAGAATTTCCAGTATAAGAGCTTGATATTTACTGGACTTTAATCGTCGAATCATGGTCAAGGTTAAACATCAAGTATCAAAAATTCGTTGAACTCCTATGTTTTCAAAATGATGATAAACTCAAATAGCAGTTCAGTAATAATCTTTGCTATCAAAATCAATTTTTATGACATTATCTTAAAACTATTATACCATACATATAATTATGATGTTGACATATTTATACATATTGTCATATATGTTAATATTAATATTGTTAGGTTTTTGAATTATAACACTAATATCATATATAATTACAAAAGAATGATCATCAGGTATTACATCATTATTTTTTTTATTTATCTTGATATATATATATATAATACATTATACAAATATTACATTAAATATTAATTATTTTGATATGCATTACACAAACATTACATTAAATATGTTAAAATTCGCTATAGCAAATATGCATTACAATATAAATAATTAAAAGTATTACACTAAACATGTTCAAATATCATTTATCTGTGTGATCTGTGTACACAACGTCTTTGTATCATTGTTGACATATCAATTTGATTAGAGTCATTATTTTGAATTAAATTTGAAATAATCAGATCATTAGTTAAATGATCTAATTCTTTTACTTATTGTAATGTATAATGATTATCCATATTAGGGCTGGTTAAGCGGGATACTTCATGTGTTAAATGCAAAATAAATGCTTGTTTTAAAAATATCTTTAAAAGGTCAATAACGGTTGAATCATCAAATAATTCATCTTCTTTAATAACAGCCAATTGTGTAAAGAAGATATCTTTAAAAAAATCATCAGTAATATATAATGATATTACATCTTCACTTAGTATCATATCAATACTTGAAATGCTATTGTAATATTTAATGATAGTTTAATTGTAATTTATACACAATAATTAAAAAAATACACCTATTAATGTTCAAAGAATATACCTGTTAATCTTTATGTATTCCTCTGCATAAAAACTAAGATCATTATTAAATCGGGAACAGTGTTGTGCCATATATTCTAATCTACGTCCTTTTAAGAATTTGATATTTTCATTATTTTTTCCTTGATCAAGTAATAGGATTTTTGCAATAGCTATAATCACAGCAGAACCAGGATTTCAGCTCTTAAAGAACAAGACCTTCATTTCCTCGCACATATCAGAGACATGCTCACTAGTACCCTATATTAAAACCAAATTTAATAGCAAATATAACAAATAACTATTACAAAAATATATATATATATATCAAATATAAACTTACTTCGGTAATTTCTTTATTAGACGTATTAGACGTGTGTTCTCCTGTTGACTCTAATGTTGAAATCATTTTAGGTAAGAGACGACGAATTTGATTTTCTTATACATCCTCTCGATCACTATCATAATGGTGCTTGTTAGATCTATTCAATTGTGTTTGATCAAGAATAATAATTTCTTGACGGCTTTTGAATTTATTTGATTGTAATTGGTTATTAATAATCCCTCGAGAATAAGTTTTCAAGTTATAAGTTTTTGTAGTTAAATTGTTAGATAATTTTCTTAGATAGTCATTTTCTTCGATATTCAATCCTTTAGATAGTCGCTTGGTAGGTAACCATCTAAAATTCAAATCAGATTGATCATCTTCATAATAACTTTCATTAGTTGACCTAATAGATAAATCTGGATAGGAATATTCCTTTCTGTTTAACAATGACCGATCAATTGAATCAAGATTTTGATGGTGATGTTCCTTCTCATTTAATAATGATCGATCAGTTGAATCATGATCATTTCCATTTTGATCATGATCCTTTCTAGCCTTTTCTTTTGAAAGTAGTAATTCAAGAGCATGTTTTAAATCAACTCCTTTGGTTTTTTTCTTGGAAAGTAGCGAAATAAGAGTAGATTCGAGATCATCATCAGATTCATTTTGTTGCATATTTGGAACTTTGTCTTGAACAAATACATAATCATTATCAGAGATTTCTTGTACTTGGGATATATCTTCGAAATCTATTTTGGATGTTGAAGCTTGTCCTCAATCACTGTCATCATCTTGAATATTATTAGGTTTTGTAGCTTTTATTATAATAATTAAATTCGTATTTTGATTTATAATTTTTAATAAATTTTAATTCGTAATCAAAATCTTTCAATAAATAAAAAAAAACTTTACCAGAAATTTTAGCCTTTCTTGTCCTTTGAGTAGCTCGTGTATTTGTTACCTTAGATTTTGTATTAGTTGCCTTAGACGTCGATGGTTTTGATACCTGTTTTTTCCTTTGTATCATATTATAAAAAATTTTGCGTATACGACTAGAAAGAGTTATTCGTGTATCAAAGAGTATAGAAAACACTAATTTATATGTAATAACAAGATCAATGATCGAAATCATGATGTAGGGCTATGTAGTTAACATATAAAATACAAGTGATTGAAATCAAAAAAAAAGTTTATTTTTCTCTGTATTCAATTTTAGTTTTAATAACAAATAATAAAAAAAAAAACTTTACTAAAAAGAAACTTTATGAAATAGGAATAACACTATCGAAATTAATTCTTATTTTTACTCTAAAGATAGTCAAAATTATACGTAAAATGATACAAGAAGCAAATTTATGCCAAGTAATACGTTTAAAAATTGGAAAAAGGGTTAATCTTCGAAAAGTCATTCGTCAGCCTTTTGCAGAGTATGATACTAACACAGCTTCCTTATATCAAAGACCTGAGCAAATTAATTCTACAAATAATGATTTGATCCCAAAAATTAATACTAATACGTTAAAATTTCCACAATACAGGAAAAATACCATTATAACTGTTGATAATATATGGAATGTTACTCAAGATGATGGTTCATCTATAAATGAAAATATTTTTAATGAAAACGAACAAGAGAATTATTCTGATGAGCATGAAAATAGTAATAATGTTAGTGATGATGATCAAGAAACTTACTTTCGTGAATCGGATGGATGTTATGATAGTGATGATCGAGAATCTTATTTTTATGAGTCAGATAATGATGATCAAGAAACTTATTTTCAAGGGTCAGATGAATATGATGATGATGACGATGATGATCAAGAAAATTGCTTTCAGGAATTTGATGATGATAGTAATGAAGATATATCTTTTATATTCAAAGATCAATATGATGGACTTCAAAATACATCATCCTATCATGGTGAAGCTAGACCTTACTTTCTAAATAAATCTGTGATGTTGATATTTATTTGGTATACAAAACATATGATAGGTAATAATAATTAGATTTTTTTGTATTCTTTCTTGACAATTAACTAACCAGTCAGCTAATAGGATCTCATGCTTACCAGGATTTAGTAAAAATTTTACGACATTCAGACTTTCGTATATCCGATCTACCCCTCAGTATCATAACACTGAAATAAATGCGACGTGGTCTTCCGTTGATAGTTCTAAATAGTCATAATGTTAATATTAATCTGACGGATACCTCATCTACCTCTATTTCTTTTAAAGAGGGTTATACGTTTTCTATTCTTGATCATATTTAACGCATTCTTAACAATCCATCGATTTATCCAAAATTATACTTTGGTCCTAGCATTGAAGCTTTAGAAAGGTTAGAGTTGTGGCATGGACGAATATGGAAAGAATCACCACTATTTAGCGAAACATCACATATGATCGAAAATGGTAATATTTACGATTTTATAATATTGTATTCATTTGTTTTCTAAACCATTTTATGATACAATTTTTTAGTACTTTATCAAGCTGGAGACTTTGTATTCTATAATATTCAGAATGAGACAACTGTAAGTCAACGGCTGGGGTAAATCAATAGTATTGTAACACTAAATGAGAATGGTGAAGAAAAGTTGTTGTATATTTAAAAGATCGTATATTACGCAGAACTTCTAGGCAATATTAGATCATCCGATCATTTAATTCGATCAAGAAATAATACTGTCTGGTTAACTGAGAATCGGGAAACAATTCATACAAAAAATGTAGTTCATCATGTTAAGATATAGCTTGAAGATTTACCGGAACCTGTAAATTATGATTATCAGATTGGGGAAATTCTGTATATACATCATAATCGATCAAAAATTAGGCAAATACATCAACGACATAAATTACCATATCAGTATAATTTCCAAAGGCCGTCTCTTTCATCTAATTTACAACATTTAAAATTCTTTATTGATTTATATTATGATGATTTTGGCGTATTTGGTAAGGCATATCATAAGCTTGGCGGACTTTATGTATAATTTAGGAACATGCCACTTTTGATGAGACAATGTCTCAAAAACCATTTTTTAATTGGCTTGGTCCCATTTGGTACAGAATTTGTAGATTTTATTAAGCCATTTATTCAACAAATGCAAAAATTACAAGATGGAATTATTATGACTGATTGTATCGGTAGAAGAGTTTTAGTTTCTGAAGATCTCAGTATATGTACTGCTGATTTGCCACAAGGCAATGAAATGGCAGGAGTTCAGCGGCACAATGTAAACCGTAGATGTTGTTCATGTGAAATAACTCAAGAAATGCTTAATGATCCGTATTTTGATATTCAAACAAATGGTAGATACTGTCATATTGCAGATTTATATTTTCAAGAAATCAAACAAGCACTTACAAAATCTGCTAAAGAAAATATAGCAAAATGATATGGATTTTGCGTTAAAAAAAATATTCTTGATCATCTTATTCATAATCAATATACACAAGTACCTCAAGACCCTTATCATTATTTGGCAGGTTTAGTACATCATCTTTTTGATCAGACATTTATATCAATGAACGATGAAGGACATAAAGAGTTTATAAAAATATGGCGAGCATTTGAGGTACCATCTACTTGGAAAAGATTACAAAATCCAATCACTCATCGGGATAGTTACTGGATGAACGATTCACTACGCCTTACAATGATAATGCCCTATATCTTAACTCGTGCTATTACTCATAAACATTATAAAACTGA
>CAJVPQ010003055.1:0-12010 GCA_910591825.1 Funneliformis caledonium
ATACTATAATTTGTTCAGATTTATTATTAACTCATTTTTTATTTTTTTTTGAGTTTCCTCCCTTTCTATTACAAAGGCCCCATATTGTTCTCAAGATTAGTTTTTAGAAGAGCATTTTCCTCTATTAGAGTAGTCAATTTAGCAGATTATTTAGCAATAATATTATTATTAGTATTAAGACTAGCAATATATGTATGTTTCTTAGTTTTCATATTATTTTCATTAAAAGACTTATTGAGTAAATCTGATTGATATAGAAGTAATATATTGATGTTTAAAATTTTTTCAACTGTAATGATACGCTTGATAGTTAATTAAAAATTATCATTTATTTTAATTAGTTAATCAAAAATTATAGCAAGTTAATTAGAGTTTCTGATAAGTAATTTAAGTTGGAAGGATTAGTTAGATTCATAATTTACTTTACAGTATTCTTTATTTGTTTTATCAGCCTAATGATAAGATGTAAAATACTAACGTCTAAAGTTTTTTTACTTTTATTATTGATAAGATAAATAAAGATCTCATGTTAATAATCATTAGCTATATTAAGTAATTTAGGATAAGATGTTTTAGAGTTTTGATTTGCAGATTTGATGATGTTATCATGATTAAAATTATTTTTATTATTTTTATGTTATTGATTAAATTTTTAGTTATCAACAATCTGCTATTTTTTAAGAGAAATAAGGATTTGAATACATTAACTGGACCTTTATAATTACAAAATTAGATTGGTTAATAGCATTGATATAAGTATTATATTTAGTAAACTTATAGAGTTAAACAGATTTTTGACAATTTATGATTGATAGCCTGAAACTTGGTAGATAAAACATATTTTAGTATTAAAATCAATTCATATTAAAAGTTTTCTATTAAAAAAGTAAGTTTATTATTTTTGGTAACTTTTATAGATTTTTTGTCTTTAAAATAAAAAAATAATATATTAAAGGTTTATGTAATTAACATATGACTTAAAAATAATCTATACAATTACTTCAACTGCATTACTAATAAAAATTAGATAACGTCTATTAATATCAAGAGGGAGGTTGGTCAATTTCAAAGAGAATACAAATTTTTTTCTAACATCTTCAACTGCTATAATATAAGGGTATATCCTAACTAAATCTTTAAAAATAAAATAACTGTTAAGTTTAATCATATCAGTATCTTGCTTAAATATAATAGTTGTTTGCTGCTAAAAATTTTTCGTTAATATAATGCAATAGAAAATCTTTTTTAAAAAAAAAGATTAATCTGATGTTTAATTTAGTAGTTAAGATCAGGATCTTAATGAGATAAATTGATAGTTTAGAAATATATTTAGCTATTAGTTTAATCATAAAAATAAAAATATGCTATTATCTAAACAAAGAATTCTGAGTGTAATTGAATTATTGGTCTTAGCATATGAGGTAACCAATTCAGATAATTTTTTTTTTGTTAAATTCTCAGAGTAACTGCAAATTGATGCACTAATAAAGAATAAGTAATGTAATGCAAAAATATCACTTATCTTATTTTATTTATTTCTGTTGGATTTTTTAGAGTAAAATTTTTCTATGACGTAATAAATGAAAAAAATTAGAGCTTTCATTTCTCACTCTAAGTAGATATTACTTTTATTATTTTGTTTATCATTAAGAATATTTTTTAAAGCATCAAAAGCTTGGTTTTCATTTAGAAAAGCTTTTTGATTATTATTAGTAGTCTCTAGATCTTTTTCTTTATTAAGATTAAGAGTTAAAGGGATTTCAACCTTCATATTTTCAATAGAATGATTAAAAGAACTTTTATTAGCAGTTGAGAACTCTATTTGTTCAATATGTTATTTCTTTACAGAGCATTGTTATTGGTCATTTTTTAGTAAAAAAGAACAAATATTGTTTGACTTATTGTTGTTATTTCAAAAAGTTTTATTTCCTGTTATTTTTTTGATTTTGATAATCAATGAAAAGAGTTTTTTAAACCTGTTAAAATACTAAAATATTGATTTATATAAATAAAATTATATCAAATAGCATAGAAAACTTTTAGCATGTGAGATAAAACCAATTCAGATGATTTTTTTTGTTAAATTCTCAAGGTAAGTGCGGATTGATATACTAATGAAGGATGAGTAATGTAATGCAAAAATATAATATACCTTATTTTATTTATTTCTGTTAGATTTTTTAGAGTAGAATTTTTTTATGACGCAATAAGTAAAAAAATTAGAGCTTTCATTTCTCGCTCTAAGTGGATATTACTTTTATTATTTTGTTTGTTATTAAGAATATTTTTAAAGTGTCTAAAGCTTGGTCTTTATCTAAAAAGCTTTTCTATCATTATTGGTGGTCTCTAGATCTTTTCCTTTATTAAGGTTAAGAGTTAAAGAGGTTTCAACCTTTATATTTTCAATAGAGTAATTAGAAGAACTTTTACTAGCAGTTGAGAATTCTATTTGTTTTGTTAATTCAATATGTTATTTCTTTGTAAGGCATTATTATTGGTCATTTTTTAGTGAAGAAGAGCAAGTATTATTGTTGTTATTTTAAAAGGTTTTTTTTCCTATCATTTTTTTAATTTTAGTAATTGATGAAAAGAGTTTTTTGAACTTATTGAAATATTAAGATATTGATTTATATAAATAAAATTATATCAATAACATAGAAAAACTAAGTAAAGTAATATTACAATTATAATTTTAACCATTATTAGAATTGCATAAATTAGATATTTAAATGCTAACTTTAAGGTTACTTATTTAAACTTATTTTGGATTTGGAAAAATGTTTAAATTTAAATTTTGCATTTTTATAAACTTTGTTTTAGAATTTCACAGATTTTTTAATAAGGTTTTAATATAATTTCACTAAATTTAACCTTTTACCATTTAGATATTCAGCAACCTTATTTGTATCACTAATTTCTGCGATAGTTATAAATCTGATTTTTAATTAGTTAAAATTATATCATATGATTTTTATATTTACTCTTGTTGAAATGTGAAAATGAATATCAATTTTGTATCTGATAAAAACAAGAGTAAAAAACTTGGTCTTGAATTTGCTCAAAAACTTGATACAGAAAAGAAGGGTTTTGTCTTTCTAATTCTTACTGCAATAAATTTTGTCAATTATCTTGAAGTTGTTCTAAAGGACAATCATGGCTTGCCAAAATTAGTAGTATAAAAAGGATACATTATCATCATAAATCTGAAAGACTTGATATTGAATATGCTAAAGAATTAGCACAAAATAAAATGAAAAGTATTTATCTATTACATATATTAACATTAAATACATTTGCTTTAGAATGTATAAAATTATATTTGGTATAGCACTTTTGCTAATATAAAATATAGTAACTTTTGGTATTCCTAATACTTTAACATAAAACTTAGAATTTCGAAAGCTAAAGCCATTGCATATAGTCAAGGTGGAGATTATTTAATAGATATTTATGTTAATTGTAATCGTCAGTTACTCTGGCAATGCAGTAAAAATCATCAATGGTATGCTAGATTTTCTTATGTAAAAAATAATAATACATGGTATTCCTACTACTCAAAATATAAAAGAGAAAATTTGTGTTGAGAGATTACGTCAAAATAACTTAGATTGTTTAAAATACACCAGTCTAATTTCTTAAAAACTTTAGAATATCCAACTGGATTAGAACTTGACATTTATTACTCACAATATAGATTCGCAATTGAAGTGTAAGAAAAACAACACAAAGATATATAGATTTTTTCATAATGGTGATCTCAATAATTTTATCAAACAGCAAGCACAGGATCAACTTAAGAAAGAATTATGCGAAAAGAACTGAATTGCTCTAAAATATGTTTAGTATTATAAAAACCTATATATAATTATTTCAGAGCATCTTCGAGAGTTTAGTCTTATTGAATAAACTCAAAACTAAAATGTTTTTGCAATTCATTATTATTTTTTTTGATTTTAATTTTACACAAGATAAAAATTAAAACCTGAATGAGTAAAAATTTATTATATTTAATGATATTATATATTTCAGCTATTACTAGAAAAATAGAAAATAAAATATATTTACGGGCTTTGAGAAGAAATATAATATATCAGATTTAAGTCCTGCTGAGAAAATTCTCTAAATAGTGCATTTCTATTCTTTAGATTCACTAGATCTACTAATGATATTTATTTTTCTATCTACATTTTTTCTATTTACTAGATTCACAAAAAATTTATACTAAGTTTAGCTCTAACATAATCTGTTTGATTTTTGAAAGAAATTACCTTAGTAGACCAATTTTCACTCTCACTTTACTTAACTAATTATTCTCGCCTGTAGTATTATTTTAAAAACTAAGAAAAATTATTAAGTAAAGCTATATCCAGGATTTTGATCTTGAAGTAAAATTAGTTAAAGCAAATAGACTGGATTGTATAAATGACACCTTTTCTGAATTCTTATCTTTATGTATCAAGATCATACTATCCTCCCTGATTCCATATCGAAATCAGATTGAGAAAATTAAGTTTTGCTTTAATTTTTATTATATTCACCATGCAAATGTGATACATAATTTTAGAAATCAGGTAATACAATTTTACTAATCATCACATGTATAGATATTCAGCAAATATCAAGAATAGAAAATTTGATATAATCATCTATGAAGCTAAAAGAAGGATTAGCGTAAATTAAGAAAATCTTAGTAAAAGCATCTTCAACATATCTTATTTTTGTTTATGGATTTTTCCCTTATTCAATTGATTGATGAAGGTAAAAAGTAGTTTCATTTGTTTACTTGTGCAAAATAGATTAAAAGGTGATATCTTCTTTTATATAATTTATAGTGATCCAAGAATCTAATTCTTCTATAGGGATTATGTAAGCATAATCATATCAGTCAATTGATATTTCTGCTTTACCTATAAAAACAATAATTAGTATTAGTTGCAAAAATTATTAATCAAGGTAAACCTCTTATACAGTAGGATATCAAAAGTCACTAGACACTTAAAAATTAGAAAATCGATGAAAATTTTGATCTCAAATTAAACTTTTTTTTATTAATTTAATCAATTTGTATTGAATAAGTAAAGTTATTTATTATAATATTTTATATATATTTTAAAGTATTTATAAATGTTTAATTAGAAATAAAAAATATTTTATTATATATTTAATACAGAATTTTCAAATTTTAATACAAGAATTCAGTTATAATAAAATATTGAAATTATTAGCTGTAATATATTTTTTTGTTCTAAATAAATTTGTTAAGCATATTAAAAATATATTTTTCTAAAATTTCAGATTAATTGCATTTATATTCATTGAGATCGTCTTGGTATAGTGAGTTACTAATGTTAATCATTTTTCAATTATTTCATCACGTTAAAAATCAGAAATTTCTTTATGTTGAGTAATCATTTTTTTTATAAAAACTATACTATTATAAAAAATAAATTTTTATTGAAATATAAAATATAAAATGTAATGTAATAAATAAAAAAATTTTTATTCAAATCAATAAGATGGTTATGGAAAAACTTGATTTAAAATTTCGATTCAAAATTGAAAAAATGATTAACATCACATATAATTAGTAACTCACTATACTAAGATGATCTCAATAAATATAAATGCAATTAATCTGAAATTTTAGAAAAATATATTTTTTTAATATGCTTAACAAGTTTACTTAGAACAAAAAAATGTATTACAGCTAATAATTTCAATGTTTTATTATAACTAAAATCTTATATTAAAATTCGAAAATTCTGTATTAAATATATAATAAAATATTTTTATTTTTAATTAAACATTTTATAAAAACTTTAAAATATATGTAAAACATTATTATGAATAACTTTACTTATTTAATAAAAATTGAATAAATTAATAAAAAAAAAAGTTTAATTTGAGATCAAAATTTCCATCGATTTTCTAATTTTTAAGTGTCTAGTGACTTTTGATATTTTACTGTACTTATATTTTAGTTAGATTAATTCTCCAATGAATTAATAATGAACGGAATAACAAATTCTTAAAAACACAACCCACTACTAGAAAGTTTGAAAAAAAAATATTAATGGCTATTCTTGATCACGTATCTCGAAGCTAGAAAAAACTATTATAATACTAATTAGATTTTTGAGTCGTAATGCTTTATATCCCATTACTAGTTAATTGAAATAAAAGTACCAAGCATGACTATATAATATAATTTGCACCTAGTCTAAGAAATTCAATCATATATGGTAGTTCTGTGTAATTATAAATCCTATAAAGAAAAGGTTAGAAAACATCATTAATACGTGTTTGTAAAAATGGTTATAATAAAAATCAATAGATTCCTTATGCTTATTTTTGATTAATTCTCTGCAAAGATTAGTAATAAAATCAAGATCTCTATCAGCCCTATTTATTTCAGCTGAAAGGCAGATCTGATTAGCATGATAAATACATATGAAAAATCTTATTATAGAAACTTTGTTTCTTTACTATGCCAGTCTGTATAGTACCTATTAGGCTACGATTAAGTTACTACTAAGTAAGGTAGTAATTATATATTATTATATAGTTACTTTGCAGTTATTGCATATTAAAAAAACTAAATTTTTATAAAGAAATAGACTAAATGTGTATAACTTTATTATTTGTTTATATTTTTTTTTCGTTAACACTTTTACTAAATAGCCATTATAAGAATAGAATATAAATTTGCATAATAAAAATGTTTAATATTAACTGTCACTATTTATTAATATCTAAAAATATTTGTGTTATGCAAACATCATTAGTAGTGAATTTTCATAATTATCACTAAACTGCTTAATAAGTTAATCCACTTATGGTTGTTCATCTAGTCTACAATAATCTTTTAACAACATTAATTTTTTATGAGCTGTCATATTTTTTAATTCCTGTTCTGATATATTACTAACCATGTCTGCCATCCTGCCCTCATTATCTACTTCAAGTATACGTTTGAGAAATTTTATTTTCTTTTTAAAAGATCAGGCAAGTCTATACTATAATTAACATTTTTTTCTAATATAATATGAATAAACTTTCCTTCTTTAAGTACAAATAAACTGTTTAATTATCATTAAAGTAACATTACAATCACAAATTTTGCATGTTACTATGTATTATTCTTTATCTTCCATTGTCATAAAAAAGTAAATAATCTAATGATCATTGCAATTTGTCAATATGATCATTGCATGTATAGGATGAAGTAAATCTATTAAGAATAATTCTCTCATGGCTCAACCTTTTTAAAATCATCAGAACTTTTCTTAGTTTCGATCCAGATACATGCTGTTCTACTTGGCTCAATAGAAAGATCTGTGTCACTCATTAAAGTAACGTTAGCTTCTCGTAAATGCTGTTGATAGTTTATTTACATATGGATATCTCTTACATGAAAATTTTTTAGTAAATCTAATGTAACCTTAAACTATGTCTCAATATCATACATCTGTTGAGCTTCCTCCTTCTTTATATCCTACATGAACGCTTAACATGATATAGGTTCAAGTGATTGAAAATCTTCCTCTAAAAACTAGATATATGATAAGTAACAAAAAAACACTCTAAATAATACAGAAAGAAAATACTTACTATTACACTCTTTAATCTAATATAATTTATAATTTTTCTTATCTTTGATTGAAAAAGCTTTGATACTGATATTACATCAGATTATTGCTGAGAAAATTTTTCACACACTGCACTTTTTATAATTTCAGTTAAAACTTCTAGTAATTCCTTATATTTATGCTTTAGTATTATTTATAAATGAAAAGACAATATCACAAAATAGTATAAAAAACAGTTCCTAAGTATTCACACAGTTTATTGCGATAATTAACAGAATATTATTCACCTTCTTTATCTTTAAGAGTTTCAATCAAATGTTCGATTGATTCTGCTGATCTTTGAAGTAAACTATTATGCATAAGTTTTTTTTCAGTTAAGTGAAGGAATGCTTGATCAGTAATCTTATTTATTTTAATTATTTCAATATTCTCATCATCAAGATCAAGTTCATCTTTTTTCTCCTATAAAAAATTTATAATATTAGCTTGTTTCTACTTTTTGATTTCTTCAATGCTTAGAAGAGTTGAAGTAACCTCTATGTCTTTCATAGCTAAAAAAATTTCATGGACTCAACACCCTCTATAGAAACTATATTATCAATAAAAATAAATTACTTCTTCACAAATTAATATTCATAATATATAAGCTTTACTTGTAGATGATTCTCTTAAGAGAGACGATACTATTTTCTCAGACTTTTCTTTTTTTTTTTTGAAGAAATACTAATATTGATGGTTTAAATGTCCTTTTTAAAAGCTATTTTTTTGTCGAATAAGTGGAATGATATTTATGAGTAATGCAATACATCCACTTACCTGTTAGAAATTTTTTCTTTTTTCTTGAATATGACATCATTAGAAAAAGTTTTACAGGATACAACATTTGAATTAACATATTAAAATATTTGTCATACTGTGTCACACTCTTTGCAATTCTCATTTTCATAAGTATTCTATAAATTTGAAATTTTTTCAATATGTGAAATCCTATTTATTATCCTTATTTATCACAAATTAATTTTATAATACTGGCTAAAAGTCACGTAATGGTATATTTTTGTTAGTTATACCAGAAAAGTTGTAATTTGTCATACGCATTTGCTGATCAGTCACACTTTTTAGTTGGAATATATTATAATAAAGAAAAAGATTTCTATTTTTTTATTAAAAATGAAGTTGATTATCTATCCATTCTATAGGTATATTTTTAATTAAAATCTATCTAAAGTAGTTGTTCAATAAATAAACTAGAGAATGATCTATTGATTTGACATTCTATTGATTTATAAGTAATGCAAAATATGTTAATTCATAATAAGAAAAAAGAATATTATACTAATGATTTATTATATTTATTATATAAGTATTAATTAACTTATTTTTAATAATTACATTTGTAAATTTGTATTATAATTATTTCTATTTTATTTGATAATAGAGTCTATTCAATAATTTTTAAAAAGTTATAGTTGTAATTATGATTATTATAGTTATATAAGATAAATATTAAAAGAAGAGAAAAAAGTAAAACTCTCATTTTTTATATATATTAGTATTAATTGAATAACAAAATTAATAATTTAATGATTCTATACTGTAACTGGATTGGATTGACAAACGTAACACAATATATTGCAGATCTAAATGTCAAACATATTAGATATATTTGACATATAGGATATATTTGATATATCTGATATAACTGATATATCAGATATATTAGATATATTTAATATATTAGACATATTTGATTTATTTGTTATATCCATCTATGTATTAAATTTAATATAAATATAGAATGATAAAATCATGTAAACTTTAGTTCACTTTTAGTTCACTTTTAGTTTTCCTTTTAATTTTGCTTTTAGATATACATTTAATAATGCTTTTAAAGGCATCTGGTTTAATCCCTCACACTTAGTACTTTTAGTCCTTACATTTTCTTTATCTTCTTTCTTATTTTCTTATTTCTTATTTCTTTATTATTTCATACTGTGAATAAACATATTGTTATAACTTTAAAATTAATCGAGCTATCTTACTTTAATATTGTTGAGAGTACATCACTATGTAAATTATAAAAGTTTACGTTAAACTTAATTGAGTTGCTATATAAACTTAAAAGTATCACCACTTGAACACCCTATCTAACAGTCACAATTTGACAGGATTATATATTAACAATATTACTAATCATATTTATAAATATTACGATCAACACAAATATTATATATTTGTTAACTTTTAATTTCAAAATAAATTTCGCATCAGACTAATCAACTGTTATATATCAAACTTAAACTCAACCCTTCAGAAACAAACCTATAAAGATATTTACAATGTTATCAAATCAGCACATAATTTTAACATGAAAATTATTTTAATAAGTAATGTTAACGGTATATTCAGTTATTTTAACAATATATCAAATGCTAATTTATTTTTACACAATTTGATAACCTATAATTTTTTAATACCTTTGATCTTTTATATAATAATGTTAACTGATAATTTTCTTTCTTTTACTATTCTGTTAACCATTAACTAATAAGAATAGATCATATTTATGTTATATCACAAATCACAATAGATCTCAATAAAGCATAAACCATTGATATTAATTTCAACATATCTGATCATTCAATTATCTCAATTAATATCAATATAGTAGAACTTAATATTTTATATAGTAATAAAAACTAAATTAAAAAGAGAATTTACCTATATGATTTTAAACACTTAATCTTAGAATCAGTTTGATAAAAAGATAGATAGTTTTCTTAAAAGTTGTTAATTATTCAACCTTATTCTTACTAAAATTTGCATTTAACTTCTTTTTGGATCTTATGTAAAGTTGTATCAAAAGACTATAAAGAAATATATTCTATTACACTAATCCTCTTAATATTCATGTGATCTAAAATCACACTTATTAAAAAATTTATACAACTAGTTTCCATATAGAAATTATATCATCTTACTAAAAAATATATATGTATAAATTATATTTGTCATAATTGGCTTTAAGCATATAACAATATGTTCAATATTTCAATAGAATATAATTTAAATTAGATAAAACTACTTGATTCTCATATTTTTGACTTTATTAAAGTTTGAAAAAATATTACTAATATTCTTAAAATCTATATAATTACTATTAAGTTAGAAGAAGATAAATACAAATCAACTTTAATATGATAACTTTTATGATAATCATCTAAAATATATGATTCCATTGTTAATAGACAAAGGTAATAATAATTTTTTAATAGATACCTTAATAACTCATTAAATGATTTTAGTCTGCTCATCTTAGCTAAAGATGTTAAATATAAAACTAATAGGTATTTTTAACAAATAATTAATATTAAATACTATTTTGTATTACTTCTTGATGATCTTTCAATTCAATCAATCCTCAAAATTATAGTAATTTAATAAATTCACTAATTGAAGATAAATGGCATAAACTTTTTCAAACATTACCTAACAACAAGGCTTCTGACCTTCAAAAATTTCAAATTAAATGCTAAAACATTTAAGCTCTAAGATAAAACATATATTTTAGCTCTTTATTTATACCTATCTTAAATTATTCTATATGTCTAACTGATGGAATTTAGCTTTCATATATCTAATCTCAAAGCTTAAACTATAAAAATACAATTTAAATAATACTTGTCCTATAACACTATTAAAATGTTTTCATAAAACTGTAATTAAACTAATTAATAAATGATTACTAAATATCTTATCTAAAAACTTTATTTTAAAAAAAAATAATTTTATCAGATTACCCTTTTACTTTACATTCGAATTAATACATATTCTCAATAATATTAAATATGATTACCTATTTCATAAGAACAGATAACTTTGAATTCTCTTTTAAGATATATTAAAAACTTATGACAGAATTAATATTACTATGTTAATCTGCACTCTTAATCATTTAAAGCTTTCCTTTTCTTTCTTCTATTTCATTACTTTATTATTTTAAATTATTTTAACCAAATTTTTACAGTTCATGGAAATATTGATCATTATTCAGTAATTTTTAGTATTGATCAAGTAAAATTATTTCACCTATATTTTAATGTATATATTATGACCCTTTACTATACTGTATCTAAAATACTACTTTAGGCTATAATTTATTAGCCAAATAGTAGCTAAATATTAATAATAATATAATAAGTTCTCTATCAACACAAGTATTTGCTCTTACTTTTATAGATATTATATTATAAATTAGTAATCTAAAGATAATTTTGAATCAATCCTAACAATTACTGACAATTTTACTAATTTATTAGTATACTTATTAACTGAAATAAATCAGTATTATTAACTTTAATGCCTATAGTATTACCTGTTTATTTTTGATTTACTCATAATGAAAATAGATTAAATTAATA
>CAJVPQ010003056.1:0-12006 GCA_910591825.1 Funneliformis caledonium
ATCTTTTTCAACAGACAAAAAATTAATAATCACAAAATTATGATTTGTATAATATTAATTTAATATTAAATAAAATTTCAATATTAGTTTCAGTTTGATTAGTAAAAAAAATGTTAAAAGAATTTATTTTAGCAAATTCATAAAAGAATTTTTATATAATGAAAGAGAGTTGTAAAATAAGAAATTTATAAAAAAGTTTATTATAATACTGACTTATAATAATCATATAATATATAATATAAATACTGTATATCACATGAAAAGAAGAAATTTTATCTCTAGTTAAACGTAATTATTTTTATATTTTAAAATATTTTAAACTATAAATATATATATTTAAAATATTTTTTTTCAAATAATTAAATTTATAATAAATTTAAATATTATAATTAAATAATTTAATTGTAAATATATTAAAACTTAAGAATAATTTAAATAAAAATTTTTATATTTAAATATTTATTAAAAGTTTAATAAATAATATAAGTTTAATTATTTATTAGAGATTAATTGATTTTTAAGTTTTGATTAAAAATTTGATCAAATATATAATTTTAAATAAAATTTTGATTATTATCTAAAGTAAAAGTGGAAGATGTTTATATTCTATATATAAAGTCAAAATATTGATCAGTCACTATAGATATTATATATGATTAGTATAACTGAGACTATTATAATTAGAGCATAGAGCAAAAAATATTGGTTAGTTATTATAGATGTAAAATTATGATATTTGAATTAAGACGTAGTATTAATATTAAAATTAGAATATAGCATAGAATTAGGATGTAATATTATAGCATTAGATTCATTAGGTTAGAATTAGGATTAGGGTTAAGAAGTTCAAAAGGAAAGATTTGTTAGAAAAACTGGCTGCAGGTCGTCACTTAGCCAACAGTTGCATAATATTTCTGATAAATTATATAAAATTAAGTTATTTCATAATATTAAAGTAAGTCATCTATAAATAATAATCAAGATAATGAAAAAAATCTCTCATATTTATTATTTATTATGATATTGAATGTAATATTATACTAAATTAAATGTAAATATAATATTAAATTAAAATAAATGTATCAAGTTTGAAAAAATGAAATGTGATAGTATAATGCTTGCTTTAGATACACAACTATTCTCATTGACTAGTATATAATATTAATTTAAATTTTAATAAATAATAATAATTTTAATTAAAATAACATATTTAAATAATTTTTTTTATATAATAATATTATTTTATTTATTTTTAATTTTATATATTACTTTTAAAATAAAATAAAATTTTATAATTTATTTAATTCTTTAGTTTAATCATTATATAATTTGAAAATAAATTAATTTTAAATTTAATAAATGTAAAATATTTAATATTTAAATAATTTTAAAATTATAATATATTAATATACAGTTAACTTCCTATATAGTCACACCCATTAAAACTAAAAAATTTGGTATGATTATAAAAAAGTTATATTATATAACTATAGAAAAGGATTTTTAATAAGTTTATTATTAATTTTAGTTTAAAAAATATGCTTATAATAGAGGAGTGACTATAAGAAGTAACTATATAGGAGATCGATTATATATATAATATTTTTTTATAATATTTTTAATAATAAATATAATATTTAAATAGAAAATATTTTATTATTTATTAATTACTTAAAACTATTTATAAATAATTACAGTTTATTCTTATATTATATAAAAAAAAATAGAAATTAAAATTAAAATAAAAAAAAATTAAAGATTATAAATTTAAAAAAATTTTTTTATTTATAATTAAAAAATTTAATTATATCTATAAATTATTAAATATTTTAAAATTAAGTTTATAAAATTATTATAATTTTATAAAAATAATAATTTTAAACAGTTTTAAATACTTTTAATAAATTTGCTAGTTTAAAGATTTTTATTTTACTGATATATATTTTTTTAGTAATAATATATATTAATAGAATATTTATATAAAATAATTATAAATTTATTTAAAAATTCAAAATTTTATTTTTAAAATTAGATTTTAAGAATCTGATTTTAATTTATTAATTTTATAAAAATTATTAATTTTAAAATTCATTATTTTTAAAAATTATATATAAAATTTATTATCTGAAACATAGCAAAAAACTATAAGATACTTTAAGACTATACACTATCTATCTGTTAATTTGTGAAAATATTTAATCAAATTTCAGAATCAGGTATAACAATTAATATTGTATGATTAAGTGATAATAATAAAAATTAGTATTATTTTATAAATTATTATATATAAAAAATTAGTGTTACATTAAATTACCTTTGAGTTTTAAACAATACAAATACTTTAAACATAATGGTTTTTTCTATTTTCTAATTATAACAATTTTTTAATAAAAGTTTATTATATATAATAATTAGATTTTTTATAATTAAAAATTTTTAAATCATTTAAATCATTTAATATTCTTAAATTGAATAGATTAATTAAAAATAAAAGTTAACTAATTTATTAAAGAATAATTTTTAATAATATTTTATTTAATTTATAAATTAAAAATTTTTTATAATTATTAATAATTATTATTTTATTTCTAATTTAGAAAATCCATAATAGAATAATTAAATGATTTAAAATAAATATTACATAGTTAAAATCATTTAAATAGATATATTTAATAGAAAATTTCTTAATAAATATAGGGTATATAAAAACAGATCATATGATATATATAAATTTATGTAGAATTGCATTTATTTTAGGATTAGTTAGCATTAATATACAGATTAGGTTACTATTTATCAAGCTGCATTACACCTTATATTTTGTTTTTATTAATTAATCTGAAAACTTGAAAATTTTTTATTATTTATCACCCTTATGTTTCATATTGTATTTACCTGTATATAATTAAAAATTGTCTATTTAATAATTAGATTAATTAATTAAAAGGTAAATTATATAAAATATGCAATTATATTACGTAATATATCAAATAAATAAATTTATAAAAGTAATTTTAATTAATATTTATAATATAAAAAATGTAATATAAAAAGTTACAATTATTCTATAAAAAAAATCAAGAAAAGTATATTTTTATTGTTAAATATTATAGATTTTAAAATGAGATTTTTTAAATCTATTCTTATAAATTCTAATAAAATTATCTATAATAATTTTTAAAATATTTATTATTAAAGATAAAATTACCTGAACTTTATGATTTTATACTTTTTAGAATTTTTTAAATATAAAATATTTAAAAAATTATAATTAAAGTTAAAATAAAGTTAAAATCTATATTTATATTAATTTATTTTGTTTTTATAAATAAATAAATAAATTACCTAAAGGTAAATCATGATTGTAAATTTTTAACACCTTGATTATAAGAACATTATTATCAAACCTGAGAAATTTGGACAAGTTAGTCTGTATGAATTCTTTAAAGTAACGACTGTTATCATTTGAAAAAAAGCAAAACAAGTTTATTGGTTGAACGTTAGTATCATAATGATAAGAAACAAAAACCCGTAATATATCACGTTTATTTTATTTTAACTCAGTTAAAGCTGATAAACATCTGCATCTCGGATATTTTGAGTAAACCTGTAAAATCAGAAATTAACTCCGAATTACATATCGATATGTGAATCACGTTTATTGCATCATTTCATTCAAAGTTTATAAATAGCAAAATCGAAGGTTATTTTCATGTGAATAAAATAGATTTCCATTTATGTAACTTTTAATTTATAAACAAATGTCGAATAATGAATAATTAAGATAATTAAGATAATATTTACATGTTGTTTTTCTAAAGAAAATTCAAAAGTATCGGTAAATACTTTTTCATCAATTACAAAGAACGAAAAAAATTTTTTTCTGATTACAATAGATAATTAAAAGAAAAGAAACTAATGTTTGTTTTTTTTTTTTTTTTTTTTTGTCTACAATACTTCTGGGAAATCTTCAACCCATTTAATCGTAATATCGGTAAAAGCTACATTATCCATGCCTTCAAAATTTTTATAAAACGAACCATCTTTTAAAGGTCGATCAAAAGGATAACCCAAAGGTTTATTATCAGGGATTTTGTCCGTCCATTTTTCACCACCACATAATAATACGCTGCCGCATTGCGTATCTGTTCTAACTAAATCATTTGTACCATCAGAAGCGTAAACAAAAAGTTTAAACTTTGAACCTAATTTGCTTCCACGAGGTATGATTAAATTATATGGCCATCCGCAGTCACAAAAGATTTCTTCCGCTATTTCAGCAAAGTTAAGCTTGTCTAGCTCTGATCTTCGCCACTCCGGAAGTGTTGTTGCGTCCATTTGTTCGGTAGTTTTTTGTGCCGGTTTTCGAATTGCCACCGCTTCATCACATTTTTGAGAAACAACGGTTTTTTCATAAGGCCCTATTGTCCTTTTGAATTTATCAATTTCGACCCAATGAACGGTCGAATCGACCAATTCAATTGGACAAATAAAAACGCGAAAAGTTACCGTTGCGGGCTATCAAACATCATAGTCAGTAAAGATTTTTTAAAAACAAAGTTGGTCCGATAAAACTAACCTTTGGTGAATTATTCTGCACGCGCATAAACCATATCCAATCTCTTGGGTATAAATATTGAATCCTTTCTTTATCCATACCATCTTCCAACCAAACATAATCTCTAATCTTCATCTTAGTTTCCAATGTTTTGGTGACCACGGGAAGATTAGAGACATCCTTGTCGAAATTCTCGCCACCAAAGGTCTCATTTGCGTACTTAACCCAGGTATCATTCACTCCCGTCTCATTAACCTTAATTAATTCATCGGTAAAGGCAAGGATTAAATCTTTCTCTCGAATAGTTATGGGAGGAATATCGTCACTATAATTACGAGGTCCTAATAGGAACTGCCATTTGAGATAAATGTTATCGAGATGACGATGCCATCTCCAAAATAACGGATCACGTGTACCGGCACGAGCGCCGACAAGGACACTTGGCGGAGCTTTGAAAATCATAAATTAGCGAACGTTTGTGAAATAAAAATAAAAAGATTTTATATGAAAAGGCATACCATTAATTGTATAAGGATGCATAATGTAACCAAGCATGTTGTGACCAATATTGTGTAAAACGATCTCGATATCTGATCCCACTTTCGTCGCTTCATCATCAGTCAAGTTTAATCTATATGGATGACGTAAATCCGTCTTGCCATCAATCCATTTTTCAAGTTCGTTCAGCGTATCGGTTAATTCTTGTACGGTAAATATTATTTCAGTGTTGTCAACCTTAGTAACTATACAAGGAGAAAAAAAAAATTTAGATCAAAGGAATCGTAACGAAAATAAGAATGTTGAGGGGGTACTCACCGATATCGCGAAATACTTGATATGGAGGGCGAGCAGGGAAAGGAATCCTAGTATTACCGCGACTTTCCTGCGATAAGAACGGGGGCGGATAGAAAGATTCGGGTATCGGAGTTGTGTAATCAACCAATGGTTCGACGAGATCCATTCCAAGACACCAACGATTCACGTCATATCTAATGGAGGGCATATTTAGTGACAAGTCACGTGATTTGAACATCATTTTTTTTTTTTTTGGTTTGACGAACTTTACCTGGCCAACATGAACCTGTGCATGTAAATGAAATTTTCTCCTTCCCTATCCTTCGTAACTCCCTTGTATTCACCGGAAGGCATTACCATATGCCAATGTTCGTGATGTTGATTTAAAACTGGATCATTACGCCACCAAAACATTTTATCTAATGACGGATCATAAACATTTCGATCCGGCCATCCATCAGCGTTTATCTTTACTTGTGGAGGATCTTTGAATATTTCTTTAAGACTAAGTTTCTTATTTGTCTTGTTTGTCTTTTTTAAATCATCCGCTGCAGGCGGAACCTCCTCTTCTTCTGCAAGATTATCTCTCTTCACGAATTGAACAATTCCATAACGATCCAATTCTTCTTGAAACTCTGATCTTTTTTTCCGTTTTGTCCATGGAGATGATGTCCTCTCCTCAAAAATATTCTTGAGGGAGTCTTTAAAATGTCTTACACATAGCTGTAGGTTAAAATAAAAACGATGTCACGTGATTAATCAACGTTAAAAACAAAATTTTTACGCGATCCTTTTAATTTGATATTAAAAAAAACGGAACATCATTTATTTTACTTTATTATAACTTTATTTTGCCTTTTATGCGCCAGAATTGATAGGAAAAGGTCACAACGTCATAAGAATCTCTCACCTTGGATAGGTCAGACAAATGACCGCTTTCGTGAACTTCGCTATAACAACGTGCGGCAATTGACATAATATCTCGAGGAGGAAAAAAAAAACCGTTTTCCTTAACTGATCCTTTTTCAAAAGAGTTACTATTTCAAAAACGAAAAAAAAACTTATTTTTTCTCCTTTGAAAAAATGATAAAAATTTTTTTTTTTTAAAAAAAGAAAAAAAGAAAGGAAATAATAAATAACAAAAAAGTGATTTCTATAAAAAAAAAGAAAAAAAAAAATAATTCTATCCAAGGATCTGGGGGATTCCTTTTTATAATTCCTAGTGGCTGTGTATAATTAAGAGAAATTTTAATGTTGAATAATAAAAAATCACTATGTCTTGTATGATTGTATTAAAAAGATTAGGCATTATTTTTATTCGGTAGTTAAGGTTTGGGTGGCTAATTGTTCTGGTTAAAAACGCATTATATTTATATAGATTGAGAAATTTTGTTCCAAAAAAAAATAATTCCAGTTGAATTTGTCTGGAACATTTATATCGTTACCTTTATGTAACACCTGATATGATATCAAAAGATTTATCACAACAAAGGGAAGGAAAAAAATATTTTTAAATATTTTATATTGATGAAGTAATTTGATAGTGAAATTAAAATAATTTCAGAGTCTAAACTAGGATTGTCAGAGGGATCTTATTGATTAAAAAAAAAAAAATTCCTGTAGATACTCTTGATCATGCGTCAACGATTTAATCGGAAATTTACAGATTGGAAAAAAAAATTACTAAGCCCCCCAATCAAGACAAGTCGTTAGGATGATATAAAAATACACCCAATGTCAAAGTAAAAAAAAAAATCGAATGATATTTCTTTTTCATGAGACATTAATCACACGGATATGTTCTTTTCATTCAAAGGTTTTTCGATTGTAATTTTCCCAAAAAGTTAAAAACAATATTCCGGAATTTTTACATACTTTTTTGAGTATATAGATTAATAAAAAAAAGACAAATATAAATAATAAATATTTCGTTGATTATATGGTCAATGAACATCAAAACTAAAACTTTTAAACTTTTTCATGGATCTCCGATTTTAGCCTGAAATTAGCCACACAGTAATGTTGCAATGACCTTACCACTTCTGGTATATTTATTGAAAGAATTAAAAAAGAAATCTCATAGTCAGATTTGAAACAATCCCTATTCCTATTTTTTGAACAATCTAAAATATCTATATTTTATGAAATGTTGATGGAAAAACAACTCCTCGCGCAGTAAACGTTTCTTAAATTATGGCTTTGTATTTCAACACAGCCATGCAACCAAGCCATGGTTAAATGCACTCTAGGTGCCGAAAATAAAATTTCTGCGTTCAATAAAATAAATTCCGATTTTTTTTACTTTGGGAGAGAATCATTATTCGCCTCACGTCGCATCACATACGATAAATATGAAGCCCAAAACATAAAAATCTTTTTTTGGTGAATTCGCAAAGAAATAAAGGATTTTTAAATCAGAATTTGGATTGTTTACAATAAAAGTTAAGATCAACTTGAACGTTTATTGTTTGTTGATTCTAATTATGTTATAATTTTTATTACAATAAAGAAAGATATTGTAAACAAATGATTAATTACTTTTTAACCCCCCCAAAACATGCTTATCGATTTACTTGTGCCGTCATATGTGTTATTGGTTAGATCGTTTTCGCTAAGCCTGGTAATTTCCAACACATTCCCTCTTTGGAAGTGGGCCGAATCTGGTGGCTTCGAACGAGGCTTTGCGAGCTTGCATATGATCAAACTTGTGATTGTTTATCGTGGATAGAAACGAGAGATTATAATGTTGGGTTGGGAATTTAAATATTAATGAAGTCAACAGAGTGGACTGTTTAAAATTGATTAATTGAGAATAGGGTTGGTTTATACAAATGATTTGGTTTAAACCAGTAAAACCGAATTCAGATCTGCATATCGAGAAGAAAGATATCGTGATTTAAATATTATTTACATAAGAAATTTACAACGCAAGAGCCGGACGCAGAAGAACTATATCAACGAGATGAATCGACTTTGATGTACACCTTGATTGGTATTATTCAACTCTTTTCGTCGGTATCTATTGTTCCAAATGAATTTATTAACATTATCCATGAATTCCAAGGTAACTTCATGTAAACAACTTCTATCATCCCCATCAAAGGTTGTTGGAATGAACATCGGATTATCATCTTGTACTCTGTCGATTTTGTTAATAAATTTTAACATGTTCATTAATTGAATTCGAACCTCCTGAACCTCCATGTATTGATTGTAATCTTTCAAATACTTGTAAAGTTTCTTGATATTCTTTTTCGTCGTCTTCTTTATTTCTTTTTTCATCTGGTCTTCGCATATGTCTTTTGTCACCGTACTTTCCTTATTATACAGTTGTTGCCATCGACGTAAATCACGTAATATGATTTGAAGATTTTTATCGGAAATGGCATTTGGTGTAAGTTTATACTTTATTATCTCCTCATCTTTAATATAAATGTTGCACACCTTCATTTTTGTGATTTCTTTTGGTGCGACGGAGTATCAAAAAAATGATAACCTGACTTTTTTCCCGTTACGAAAAAAATTTTGAAGTTGAGAGAGGAAATGGAAAAAATAAATCAGGTAAATTTTAATGTAAATACTTATCACAGAGATATCCATGTATTTATATATAATTGAAAGTCCTTTGTCTAGTGAATTTCCTTAAATAAAAATAAAAAACAAAAAAAATGAAGGACAGACAATATGACCTCACCTATAACAACACAGCCTGTTCTTTTTTTAAACGTTTGATTTAACCTTTATTAATTCACAAATGAAATTTTTACTTCAAAAAAAGTTTCAAGAAAGAATGTCGGAAGAGTTCCCAAATATGGAAGGAGGCGTTGTTATTGATGAAACAAGTCCTTTCTTTCAATGGATATTGTTTGACCTTTTTCTGAAAATTAGGCCCTTGTTATTGTTTACAAAATTGTACTAGTGTTGAAGATCCGATCACGACATCAAATCGCCATTGGACAATTCAATAATTGAATGTTTGAGAATGATATTTAAAATCTCAATACGATACTTTTCGTAAAGGGGATTGAATTATTGTTGTTTAATCGGTATTATGATCGAAATACTAATAAATTAAACATGATTTTTTTTTTCTTTTATTATTTTATTTCTTTCTTTCTTTTTTTTTTGACATTAAAAAATCTTTTCTTCAAATCTTTGATCAATTTTGCAATGTGCTCTACTATGTCTGAAGTTCAAATTTTGTCACCTCAACTACTACAACTTAGAACTACTGCAGGAGCATGTACCGAAAAATTTTCCTCACTTCCAAACGACTTAGATGCAATGTCATCAAATCAGGCTTACAAAATTTCTAAAATACAGTCTTCAGCTAGCTCAACGCCAATAATTCCTTCTTCAACAGTATCAAAAGAACAATTTATGGAACAATTTATCATGTTCTCCCATCAGCAATCCACTTCATCTTCATCATACGAAATGGAACAAGTTGTTCCAATCCTTCCCACAGATAAAGGTTCTCGAACGGAACTCGATCATATACCTAACGAATCCAACGCAAACATGAATACGGATACCGTTAACCCGCATTCATTGAATTATGATGAGAATCAATTATCATTAGAACGACAGAACCAAATTTATTTGGTCCCATCACAGTACGATTATGATGGTATAAAGTACATCATAGACCAAACGATGTTTTATAGTGACATGACAGTTCCTTCATATTTTAGCAACATGTATGATGTTGCTCATCAGGATGATGTGATAAACGTTGGGATTGATGCCGATGAATTCTTTACATTTACGTAAACCACCTGTGGAGGGGAGGATTCTAAAAGAAAAGAGGAAAATTAATAAATTTTAAACATTCTACCATCTTATAATTTACTTGCGATTTTTTTTTTTTTTTTTTTAAAAAAGTTAGCACAGTAATAAATTTTTTTTATAAAGAATGAATGATTATAATTTATTTATTTAATGAAGAATGATTTTACATTACAAATTACAAACGCTCGATTACTTTTTTTCTTGAAACACTATCTTTGATATGCACTTGTCTTGTCAATTAACCAATTAAAGGTGTATGTATATACATTTATGAATTTCCATCAATTTCTATAAAACTAGAAGCACGAGTATGTGCGATTCTATTCAAAGTGCGAATATCACGTTTAAAAAATATTTTGAGTTGTATAAACTATTTTAAATTATTAAATTAATATGACCTCTTTCTGAAAAATTGGATCACGACCGTCTTCAATTCTTTTTGATAATCCATATATATTAAAGATCGGAAGCGACCAACTTCCGACAGGGGACAAAGTCCCCCCGACGACCCTCCAACCATAAATATGAAAAAATTTCACAGAATCGGTGGGCGGAACCCACCGACAAGGACGAGGCATACGCGCCTCAAAAAACGATTTGAATTTTCAAACCTCATAAAATTTTGATTATTTACTATCGGATTTGATGTTCGTAGTGCTAAATTTTATAAATAAAAACGAAATATAAGTCAGATGCATCAACAAAAATATCGCAAAATCACGAAATATATGCACAATCATTTTTTAAATGAACATACGCATAACTACCTTCTGAAATCATGGTTGGGATGTTGAAGGATAATTAATGTATTGTAAAGACAGAAAAAATTGGGAGGGATAAATATTTCTTTGGGAAATTTATGAGTTTTTTTTTTTTATTATTGCACCAAGGAACTTCAAAAATCCATAAAAAAAGAGAATTTTTTTTATTCGAGTATATTATATAGATTTTTTTTTCTCCTCAAATTATTATCCATTTCATCTTTTTTTTTAGCCGATCTAGTGAGTGGCTTACACGTGTTTACGTAATTAATTTCTACAAAACTTCTCTCTCGAGAATCAACAAATATGCAATAAATGTTTGACAATCAGTCATTTGATTTTTTTTAAAAAATTTAATCCAAAAATGGGTTTTTACCCCCAATAATTTTTTTTGATACAGAATATAAAGAAATTATTATTGCCCGTTATCTATTGTATGCAAGGAAAATCTAGTAAAAAAAGAAAATTTTGTCATTTATTATTTTTGCTTCAGTATAAAATCATTACGTTTTCAGACATCATAGGCGCGCATTTAGATATGAATCACTGTTACGCGTCTTTGTCTTATACGATTTCATGCGTCAATCATTTCTAATACAGATATTATTACCATTGAAAGACCAAACTCTTTGGATGTTTTTTCGATGCTTTACGCCGATTTCTTTGTTTGAAACAAAAAGGAAATATGAATCTCACGAACTTGTATAACTATATTTGTCACTTTTTTTCCAGCAGACCCTTTCTTGGTTGATTAGTTAATTCATTTGTACAATAAACTCATATTTCATGTACAATATGTTTTTCCTTATATTGTGATTCGTGATATTTAGCTGCAGTTAGTTAGCTTGTATTAATATGTTACGTGATTTCTAAATGTGGAAGGCATGTGATTCATAAATAATGGGGAATCTTAACCTGTTCCAGGGCAGTGTGTAAAATCTAAACCAAAAATCATGTGCTAAACGTGCACATTTTTATGACATTATATGTGCACAAAGTAATTTTAATGTACACAAATTTTTTTTAATATCAAATTATAATATTTATTTATAAAAATCAAAAAAAAAGATTACAAAAAAAAATTAACTAGTAATTATAACT
>CAJVPQ010003057.1:0-12004 GCA_910591825.1 Funneliformis caledonium
TGTTTTTTAATATAAGTGTTAAAGTCACAATTACTTTTGACAGTCGTAATCAAATATATAAATTTTTTATAATGGTGTTCTGATTTAAACCAATTAAACCTAGCAGTTAAGAGTAAAATTTCTGAACATCAATGTGATGAAAGGAGAAATCCAACCGGAATTGCAGAATCATCAAATATTGGGCCTATAATAACCAAAAGTCCAGACGCTATTTATAAGTGTAGATCTTTAAGTGGCATGATAAATCCGCAGAATCCACAAGAAGTTTACGAAGTCAATCCCTTTCTTCAGATTTTGGTGATTTGGGTGTTTATAAATGTTAACATTTTATTTTTTTAACAATATTAATTAATCATATATTTTATTCCTAGTTAATAATCAGAAAAGCAATACATCAAATCATGGTAAATATTTATTTTTATTTATTTTGCAACATACTGATTACTAATATTTCATTTATAAGTTACTTTTCTTTTATTGTTTTAAAAGAAGGCAAACGAAATTTTGAAAATGATAAGCTCGAAAGTAATAACGGTGATATAATTTGTTGTTTTATGCGGTTTTAGAAATTCTAGCTTCGATTAAATTTATTCATTTATATGATTTTATAGATGAAGACAACAAAAAAATTAAATTATTGGAAGATGAAACTTATAAATCAAAATCATTGGATTATGATATTTAACATGGATTAATTATTTAAAAACAATACATATGTAATAATATATAACTATTTAATGATTCATTAAATTTTCTTTATATTGGCGAAGAATAGTTATATACTTTAATATTTCTATTGTTATCATTGTAAAACCATCGCAAACAATCATAAAACCTTAAATCAAATATAATCTGGGATTTCTATTTAATCTCCGGAAAAAAAAAATTAAATGAGTAATGCGACAAGCGCTCTCTCTCTTTGTTTTATTTAAAAAAAATTAAGAAAATAAAAATATTTTTTTTCCTTTAGAGAAGTATCTTGAGCTAATTTATTATTTGATGATTGCATGCAATTTTTTTTTTGAATAAAACATAAGGTATCAAAGAGGAATATTCTCGCAGAACTTTGAACGCAAATGGCGAAAATGATCGAATGTTCTTATATCTCATTATCTAATTGAATTAATAAAGGTTTAATTTTGCAAAAAAAAAAAAAATTATTATTGCGCCACAAATCTTTTAACGAACATATACATCCACAATATTGTATTTGGTCTCGCAATTGTCTATCAATATAAATTTTTTTCCTGTTTGGGCTCTTTAAATTCGTTCCTAAATTAACCGACAATGTCCAATATGTTTCCAAATCACATCAACTATGTAGAGAAGATCTTGATTTTAGCCAAAGTTCAGTTTTTTAGTAAATGAACGTTAACAGATAATATACTTTTGTTGATTGGAAGATCAAATCGAGCTTAAGAAATTTTATTTAGTTTTTACTGATAATCTTTATTGAATTGGTTATAACTTAGATGATAGTAAAACAATAGAAAAAACTAGGGATGCTAATGGTCACGGTCATGACCGGTCATAACCGTGACCGATATCGGTCGGTCAAAGGCTTGTGACTCATCGTTAATAAAAAAAAAAATGCTTTGAAGAATTCAATCTTTTTATTGAAAATATTTATTCTGGAATTCGTTCGATTTAAAAGAAAGAAAAAAAAATGAAAATAAATGATATTGTAATATTCATGTTAGTGTGTATAGTGCTCCGTAAGGGTCGGGTCGGGTCGGGTTTGAAGCATATTCGAACTCGAGCCCGTTAATAATTACAGAACCCGAGATTCGACTCGAATTTCAAGGGTAATATTAACTCCTAAATTAAAAGGCGTCGTATATAGTTTATTTTACAGTATTTTAAAATTGTTTATTATATTATTTTTTTGTTGACATTAATTTCTATTTTTTTTTACATATTTTTTCCATGGATTTTTATCAGGGTGATGACGTTCTAAGTGACGCCAAAGATTTGTTGTATTTAAATCACCAATTTTGCGAAGCCATGTTTTATTACTTCTAAAATATTTTAAATAAAAAAGATATAAGAAACCTACATAATATACTATGTTTTCTTTTTTAAAAAATGTAAAAGAATACATACGAGCAATTAAGACAACGAACTTCGCGATGAGTACTTGAAAACTTATGTTCCGGCGGAAGAACTTTCTCTTCAAAAAGTTCTTTGACAAAAAGTTCACTCCGCAATCGTTTTTTAGAACTTTTGGTAACGTTTATATTGGTAATGTCTATAGTTTCACTCATTAAATTATTATTTGTTTACAAATCCAAGTCGCGTAACGTAAATTAGTCTAGCGCGTAATTTATGATCCGGGTCACCCGGGTCAAGGAAAAACGTGACCCTGACCCGACGGGTTTTATCTATTTAGGACTCGTGTCATAAAAATGATAAACCCGACTCGAGAAAAAATTCGAGTCGGGTCGAACAACCCGGGTCGACTCGACCGGCTCGGAGCACTAAGTGGTGTATGAGAAAAGGATGGACAATATTCTAATATTGCTTGGATTTTTGAAATTACTGAACATACTGCATCAGTTGCAAAAATTAGGTTCTTTAATTAAACCAATATAAACATTACAACAAATAAATGCGGGCTCTGATGATGATTTGTTTCTCCAACTTCAAAAGAATTTTTTTTTTAATGAATTTGTTGTTTGTAAAATCACGTGATGTGAATTTCTTTGGCGTAATTTAATTGTTATTTCAATGGTGTTAAGCCTACATATCCTACAAAAGTTGACATATTTTGGCCTAAAAATCATATTGGCATATTTTTTCCCTTTCTATTGCAAAGGTTCCATATACTTATTTTACGTTTTTTGCAAAAATTAAAGACGTCGTTGAAATAAAGTCACCATCGTCACCCGCTTGTCTCATATATTTGTCACATGTGTCACGTCCTCATGTTTTTCATGTTGAAAGACCTCTTGAAATGACCTCAAATGACATCATCATTTATTATTTATAAATTTCGTCATTAAAAATTTTAGGTAAAACTATTTTTCAAGTTCTTTGTCCCAAAGAAAAAGTATGTATGTTATGTGATTTAAAGAATAAAGTTATAACTTTAAAAATTGTTTTATTTAATTATTTTTTTATTTATATAGATCATTATTAGAAAAAGAAATTGAGAGAACTTTTAGTACATTGTTCTACATATATATTTTCAATATTACCTTCAACTGCGCCTTGTATTTACGTTTGAATTCCTCGTTTCCAAATATTCGTGAGCATGACTCGAGAATTTTTGCTTGAAATTATTTTTAAATTATACATACCATTTGAAAACATGAACAATAAAGTATTCCTTTGTTCTAAGAAATAACCAAATATTGCTTTAAATTAAAGACAGAAAAAAAAATTCTTTTCGAGGGAGGGAGTAGCTAATCCGAAATTTCGATTATATCACATAACAACGTTACACGATTAATAAATTTGACAGAATGGACATCTAGTCATTGTAAAAATTTTCACATTCTTTTTAATGTATAACAAGTTAATTAACAGGATGATACAAACAGTGTTTTCCAAATTTAACCAATTAGGGTTTCCCCTTCCCTTATTATTTTTTTTTTTTTCACACACTCACACAAAAAAAACAATTACGCGCAGTATGGTTGAATTCCAAACTGTACTTTTCAGATTCCACATTCTGTAGAGAAAGATCATTAGATTTATAAAACAAGAAGTTACTTTAAATATGAACAAGATTACATTATTTGCATTTCATTATATTTATTTAATGCATTGATATGTCCCTTCACAATAAATGCTGGCAGCAAAACTGCGAGTTGTTTTTTTTTCTTACGCTATCTTAAAATAGACAGATATGCATAATGTTTGGGCTGGTAACAAATAATTGCTTTAATGATGCTGATTATTTTTTTTATATAAATACCACACTGAATTTGATGCTGTCTTCATCCTACAATCCCTACAATTCCTACAATTCAAAATCAATTCGAATTAGTCGAAATTTAACATCTAGTACTTATTCCTTTTCAATCATCAACGAAAAACAACGAGAATATTTAAAGGAAACGCTTTTATAAAATTTGAGTTTCCACAAGAAAATAATTTGTTTCGCAACTTAAAATATTCCCAATAAACATGTTAGATGTTATTATAGAAACTCCACAAATGGGAAAAATGGGTCGTCGTCCTAATGGTTTTATTATATTTCATTTTGAGTTATGGAAAGAGTATAAAAAAGCTTTTCCAAATGCAAAGCCGCGTAAATTTTCTGTCTTTGCTGGAGAGCTATGGAAAAAATTATCCGTTGCTGAGAAAAACAAATATATCATGTTATCCGAAGAGAAAAAGAGAAAAGAATGCAACTCGAAAAATGATTTACAAAAGAAAAAAGTTAAGCGCACCAAATAAATATTGACGGAGATCAACCGTTGTATGTATAATATTTGTTAGTTTTATTTATTTATTTATTCTGAGTAATGGTAACAAACAAATTATCAAATGGTACTTTTATTATATATAATAAATCGAAGCATAATAAGCATAATAATAATCGAATAAATAAATACTGTACATGATGAGATTATTTATTGATTTTTTATTATTATTTTTTTTTCGAATAAACAGGAAATAATACCGCAGATTAAAAAAAAAAAAACATAAAGGAATTTTGAACGTTCAAACTTTTTAAGAAAAAGGGTTAAAAATAAACTTTTTTGTATTAATGGATTTATTTGAATAAAATTACAGATAGTTTGTGAAGCAATTTATTTTTTTTTTTTTGAACTAATCTGTGTAGGAACAAAACGATAAACGCTTGCATCAAAATTTTAGATGTTTTTATAAAAGAAAGAAAAATTGGCGATTAGTCTGGGTACTTGCGTTTCCACGAACTTTTTTTTTAAAAAAAGCACGGAATTAATACTCCAGACACATACGAAATAATATTATTCAACATTCATCCTTTTCTTTACAACTTATTTTAGGAATTTGCAATTAAATCTCTTAATTTCATATAATTAAAGTTAACCCTGCTTGCTGCGTTTAATAATTGTATACTGTATCATGTTAATCCATACTAAAGATCATATCCAATGCTCTTGTTCTATAAGATTCATCTTCCAATAATTTAATTTTTTTATTGCCTTCATCTATAAAATCATTTAATTGACATTTAATTGAGGATAGATTTTCTGGAAACGAATATAACAACAAAGAATTATATCATACCGTTATTATTTTCAATATGATCACTTTCAAATTTTCGTTTACCTTTTTAAAAGATTAATTAATAATGTTCTTAAAACAATGATTTAAAGATCTATAAAACAAATAATTACCAAAATCTGAAGAAATGGATTGACTTCGTATACTTCTTGTGGATTCTGCGGATTTCATCATGCTACTTAAAGATCTACTCTTATAAATAGCGCCTGGATTGTTTGTAGTTATAGGTCCAATTTCTGATGATTCTATAATTACAGTTGGATTACTATCTTCAAGTCTTTTAATGTTCCCAATTATATTATTAATAACCCTGATTAATGGCCTTTTACTTGGATCAGGGTTCCAGCATTCTTTCATTATTTCAATATAACCTTTAGGTGCGTTTATATTACCAATTGGAGGACGTAACCCATCACAAATATCAACTATCAGCTCAGTATCATGAGCACGATCCCAAAAGGTCTTCTACCTGTCATCAACTCCCACATAATCATACCAAAACTATAAATATCTGAAGCTGCGGTATATTTTTGTCCTTGAAGATTCTCTGGGGCCATATATGGAATAATTCCATAGGTTTCATTATATCCAGCTTCAGTAGCAGATTTGCTTAATCCTAAATCACCTATTTTAATTTGATTGTAATTATCTGACGTTTCATTTACCAAAATATTTCCACTATGTAAATCACGGTGGATAATACCCTTTTCATGAATATTTGATAGACCATATGCAATTTTGCATAAATGATTTAACTTATTGTACCAACTAAGTTTATAAAATTTTTCATCTATATGACGAATAAAATCTCCTGCATTACAATAATTCATAATTATCATAAAATCTTTGGTAATAAGATCTTGCGTAATTCCATAATACTCAATGATTCTACTATTGAATGCTCTCAATTTATAAGATATTTTAATCTGAAAAAAGATTATTAACTTATTGCATTAAGATAATTGTAATAAATAAATAAAAACAAGTGAATATATACCTTATTTAACTCCTTAGAAGTAAAGTTTTTAGAATTGTTAAGTTTCTTAAGAGCAACTTGTTTATAAGCTTCTCGATCATATTTTTTTTCATAATTATTCCAATTTCTTCGTGAATTTCTAATTGGACCATCAATCCAAATAGCTTTATAAACTTTACTAAATCCTCCCTCACCAATAAGTTCTACATCTTTGAGACTATCATATGGAACAATCTCCATTTTGTGTTCGTTGAGATTAATTTGTGTATATTTGATGAAATCGTCAATAACTTTATTTCCACTTCCAATTGGACTAAAGGTTTCTTTTGCTCTAAAACAGCAGCGGCAAATTCTATGATTTTCTTCAAAAGGCTTTCTTCTTTTTTTGCATTCAATGCATTTCTCAAATTTATGTTTAGGCTTTAATTTAGCCACGGGTTGTATTTGCTGACTTGATGTGTCATTATATACTAAAAATTCAATTTTATGTTTAAAGTTGATTAAGTGATATTGATTCATGATTATTATGAAAGGTTCGTTTCAGGCATTCAAGAACCACAGATATTTATAATTTATGTTCTTTAAGATGTCGCAAATTCTCAAAGGAAGTTTGCGAATTCAAAAAAGAATTCTCCAAAAGAACAGATTATTTCTGGCAATGATCTTCTGAATTTTAATGTCACAGAAAGTTAATTGAACTGAAAGGAAAATTTCTAGCGAAAAAATAGAAGTTTAATTGTTTGCTTACTAAATTGATTGATTTCCATTGTTGTAATAAATAAATATTCAATCTATTTATTATACAATGCACTTTGCAAGATAATGATAAAATTATTAAAATAAAAATTTATATAAAGTTATTTTAAACTTATATTCTAATTAACAAGTTACATCTTGAAAAAAAAAAATAGTTGATCTTATCCATAATAAGTTGTGATTAAAAATATCATGCCAGTCGAAAAAAATTTATTTACTTGAAGAAAAAAAATGTGCAGTAAATATAAAGTTTGTTGTATATATGTATCAAAACTTTAGCAATATTTATTGAATTAAAAGTTTTCAAGCAAGAAAGAGTAGAAAGGAGTTTACAATAAAAAATATATCTAAAAACTCGAGATATAGAAAGACAACGAACGTATTGGGAGAAGGAATAGAATATAAGTGATGAATATGTAAAAATTGTTAAAAAGCGAAATTTATGACGATAACTTTTATTGACCCATTTACGAGACAAATTGAATAGTTTGCGTGATGATGAAACTTTGTTCACTAATTTAAAGAATATTAGAAAGGTATTGGATTTCTTTAAGGCTGCCTTAAATTTATAACAGGAATATTGTCGAAGTTACTACTGTTTTAAATATCAAGAGTATTGATATAAATAAAAAAGGAAATCTAATTTCGCAACCAAAGAAATAAAAGCGGTGGAGTGTACTAAAAGGTAATTAACAGAAATGTTACTTAGCTAATAGCACAACTTCTTTTAATTATTACACAAAAAGTCTCTACAAACTCAAGAATAATCGTAAACATGTTTATAATCCAAGCTGTTTTATTGGGTCTTGTCTAATAGTTATATATATTAAAATTTACATTTTTATACTTTTTTTATATTAATGAAAAGCTTTTATAAAGTATTTAAAATTACATATATTGTATATTTTAATGCTATATATTTATGAAAAAATGATAAGTTAAAATTAACAATTCGTATATACCGAGTTTAAATATTGAAAACTTTCAAAAATCTCAGTGATATAGAGAGCAAAATTTTCAACAAGAAAATAAATCAGTACTGACGAATTATCGACCCAGAAAATTATTACCAACAATATTTCTGACGAGACCTTTTCAAAATCTGAAGAAATTGTTATTGCGGTAAGAAACGAAGCCAAGTTTTGAAAGCCAAAATATTTATTTTTTCTATAAACTTGATAATGTTTAGATGTTATAAGAAAATGATAATAATTCTATTAGTTCTGTTAATAGTTTATGAATAATAACTATGAGTAAGAAAAGATGTTAAAAATTCAAACAATTTATTTGAATGTTTCTTAAGTCAAGAGTCATGGAATTGGTAATTACCCAAGTACTATAGGACTGGGTCTTCTTTTTGAACTGAACCGGACTTGATTTTAACATTCAGCATGACATTTTACTGATCAACTCATTAATATTCAAAGTTTTTTTTCTTGATTTGAATATTTTAAATTTAAATGATAGTTTTTTATTATAAGTTTAATAGTTTAATTGCGTAGACCTACATCCCTGTAATACTTTGTTGAATATCGGCCGTAATACCTTGTAAAAAAATTATGGAACCGTAAATTTACAAAGCATCAAGATGAAACATATATTACGAAGGTTTACGGTATAATACTTCATAAGTAAAGTGTATTAACTGTAAGGATTGGGAATCGGTACGGTACGACCGGTACGGTACGTAGATCAGTATATTTTCGTGAAATTTGAACCGTACCGGTAGTATATATAGAGCTTTTATTATAGGACCAGTACGGTACGGTACGGTATAATCTTTCGTAATAGATGTTGATAACACGGTGAATTATTATAAAGTTTGTAATCTTTTAAATTAAAATTTTTTAGGAAATGTGAAAATTTTATATCACGTGAGCATTTCCGTTTGTCACGCCGCGTGTACGATAAGATCAGTAAATAAAAAAAATAATAAAAATAAAAAAATAATAAAAATAAAAAAATAAAAAAAAACAAAAATATAATAATAAAAAAAAAATTAATTTATTTATATTTATTGATTTAAATAAAAAATTTCGCTCCGGACATAAATGGTTTCCATTTCCTAGTTATAATTATCTTTTAATTAATTTTATTAAATTTATTTTGACAAACTACCGTTGAATTAAAAAATTACTTTTTTCAGAAATATAAATTTTAAAAATTCTAATAATGATGTAGTACGAATAAAACGAATTTTCTAAAGTTCGTACCGTACAATACATAACATTTTTAAGAATTTTTATAAATTTTTTATATTGAATTTGATTTTTTTTAATAAACAAATACATTGCCTTTTAAAAAATAGATTTTATTTAAATAAAATTTAATTTATTAGAATTATTATATTATAGAAATTTAAAAACTAATCTTATCAATTTATGATAATAAATTTATATAAAAATATTTTTAATATTTAAAATTTTATTAAATAAGAAATTTAATATAGATTATTATATAATATACAATAAATATTATTAATAAGATATTAAAATTTTTATAAGTTATTTTTAAGATTTTAATTTTAAAATAAATATAAGATTATAATTTAGTATTTATAATTAACTTATTTTAGACCTTTAAAGATAATCAATTAGTAATTACTTATATTTATATTTTTCTTTTTGACTTATTTTTTGTATAAGTATTAATAAATAATATAAAGTAATAATATTATTTAATAAATATTTAAAAATTAAATATTAATTTTTTTAATTAAAATATTATTTATTAAAAGTAATATAATATATAATATTTTATAGATATTTACTTAAAATAACAGATAGTGATTATCAATGATATCATGTGATTTAATTTATTATAATTTTTATATAAATTTATAATATAATATATTGTTTTATAACAGTGTACGAAAAAATAATTATAATAATATTTTATTTATTATATAATAAAAATGAATAAAAAATGCATGAAAATTTAAACATATATTCTTTATTGTTCTGCGAAAAAGTTTATCTAAGCTTAATCAATAGTTTATCTTATTACCATTATCCTTAATTACTTGCTCTAATCTTAATAGTATACTTTTAATTAAATTAGTAAAAATTTTTGTTCGATTCCCTCCTACTCTTTTTGAATTGTATCAAGAAAAACGTTTTCTCTACACATGTCTTCAAAATTTGTCATAAGTTCTCGATAGGATTGAGGTCTGGACTGTTTGAAGACCATTTCAACTGCTTTGGATAACATTCTAAAAGAAGTTTCTTAGTTTTCTTAACTAAATGCTTTAGATCATTATCCTATTAGAATACTCAACATCTTCTTATAATTGAATTTGCATTATCAAAAAGATTCTCAATAAGAATTTCATGATAAAATACATCATCTATAATTCAGTAAAAAGAAAAAATCCAATTCATCCTTTTACTGAAAAAGCATCTATGCATGAATTTTATATGAATGTTTGACCATAGATTTTTGTAGAGGTTGTGTACCAGCTTTATAAAATACTTTTTGAGTATTTTAAAACATCTGAAATGTGGTTTCATCCAAAAAATAACTTAGTTCTAATTTTAGTTTTGATACTTCATGACGAATTCAATATAACATTATTTATGAAGAGCAGTGAGCAGAGGTATGAATTTTGGAACTGTACTAATATAATTAAGACTGTGAAGTTTATTAAATACAGTTATTTTACTTATATTGAGGTTGGTATACTTCTCATTTAAAATATTTACCAGTTCGATACATATAGAAAATTTGTTTGTTAAAACAAGTTTTTCAAGGTGACGACATTTTTTAAGAAAATCTTTTTGGCTTTCCTGGTCAAAATAAAAGTTCTAAGAAAATATTTTTTTTGGCTCTATAATAAAGCTTTTCTATCTACCCGAAGTAATTTGCATCAAAGTTTATATCTAAATTTTGTCATTATTTACATGTGATATATAAACTTATGATTTCAATATATTTGACAATACCAGAAACTCAATTATTTGATTGAAAAATTTTCTGCAGAAATTTGATTAGATAATTAATTAATTACAAATAAAAGTTAGATTCAAAATTCGTAATGAACTCAAAATAATATTCACATAATTTATTAAGTTTTATTTAGAAATTCAACTTTAAGGGCAAGTTGGTGATTATTAGAAAATAAAATTCAATTTCAACCTCAAAAATATCCATTTATATATATTATATATATGATCATAAATACGTTCAATTGATTTCACGAATGTTTTACAGATAAATCGTTTATAAATTAAAAATTATTAGATATAATTTTGTATTTTAAGTTTATATAGTATTGACTTGGTAACCGTAAAAGAAACAATGTAGTTTAATTTATCCGTCAAATTAAATACAATACTTTAATTACAATCACGCCTTTAAGAAGACACGGAAATGATAATAACAAATTAATTATAATCTTAAGGAAATGTACAGGTTATAAAATTTAGTTTACTAATAATTAAATAACATTGTCAATTTAATCACATTATTTCCGCAGTTATTTACTATGGCTTTGATTCAACCGTCAATGTAATTATTAAGAAAAAATAAATATAAATAATTCAATATTTGATGATTCTTTTAAAAGAACACACAGTACATTATGTACGTGTTAAATAAACAGTTTGTCGCAATCGAATTACAATTCGCATTAGATATCAAATTCTAATGCTTTTGTTTTATAAGTTTCATTTTTGAAAAATTTAATTTTCTTATTATTTTTGTCTACAAAAATAAAAAAAGATGTACTTGAATAATTAACGTAAATCTTTATATACAAATAATTTAAATTATATAGTATTACCATCTTTATAGTTATTTTCAATTTGATCACTTTTCATACTTTCGTTTACCTTTTTTTAAAAAAAAATATAAAAGTTAATAAAGTTATAAACATATTCAATAATTCATAATTATTAATATTTATTTTTTTTCCTTTCTTTTTTTCTTTTGACTTGTATTTAATTCGAAAGATGAAATTTCTTGTAAAGGCCTCTTATTTTTTTATTTAATAGTTGCAAAGCCTTATTAAAACCATTGGATGACTATACAATTTAAATTAATTGTCAATATAAA
>CAJVPQ010003058.1:0-12001 GCA_910591825.1 Funneliformis caledonium
TCAATACTTTATTTATATACAAAAAATCTTTTAAATGGAATTTCATATAATCCATCAAAGGTAGATATATTAGGAAAAAATCAAGATCTTCAAAATAAAGTTGATCAGTTTTGAAATTGTTTTAACAATTCTATCAAATTAAATAAGCGTGGTTTAGATAGTAAATAAAGAATATTATCAGTAATTACCAATGATTTTAGATGTAATAAAATACAAGAAAATTTGAAGGTGGGTTTAAAAAAATCTTTCAAACCTTGCTAAAATATACTAAATTTTTAGGTTTTAAATGATTTGATAAATGCAGCAAGAAAATACATGTAAATAAATAGATCTAGTTATATTGCTATAAATAAACCTATAATAACTTGAAGTAGAATATCAGAAGTTAAAGATTGGGAATTTGAAGTATTTTTTGCAGATAAAGATAATGTTTCTATGAATTCTTACAAAGTTCATTCAAAAACCAATCTTCTGATCCTTTATTTAAAAGATAATAAAGAAGCACTTTGAAAAAAATATGAGGCTACTTATCTAGATAGAATTAAACAAATATCATTTATAATGCAATTAGCAAATGGGTAATATATTTATCGAAATGATTTAGAAGGTTTATGCAGTATTTGTAATGAGTATTTCTATTAAGTTTTCAATATATTAATTAATTTAATTTGATTAAATATTACTGGTCATGAAGAAAAGGTAACTATATCTTATATTTTTTATATGCTTTATTTTAAAAATAAAAAAGTTTTATTCTAAACATATCATTTATATTTACAGAATAAATTAATTATAGAATTAGAAAAATTACGCATTCATTTAAGAAGAGATTTTGAAGAAAAACTTATTATGAATTAGGATGGTAAAACAATACATGTAAACACAATCAATCATTATTTACTTTACGTGTTTAATGAATGCTATGAGCAATATACTGATTGGTATGCTTCATGTGATCAGCTATTTGTATTTATCTAATATCTTATAACTAATTTTAAAAAGTATCATTTAACTATTAAAAAATGTTAGGATAAATTGTATTACTTTTTAGTATATCAAGCAAGAAAAGTATATCTAAATAATCAATTTAAAGCTAGACTTGCAAAGTTAGATAATAATAAAGCAATTTTAATATATGATTATAAGATGTATATCTTAACTAAGAGTGTACAAAAAACTAAAAAACAGTTCTTTAGAAAGTGTAAGTAAAGTTTACATACAATTTTAATATTTACAAAATGTAATATTGATCAATTTAATATTTAAGCATTTGATTATTGGAGTACTGACACTAAATAAGACGTCTGGTTTATCATTTCTTCTTTTGATTCTGTTTTTAAAACTCTTGATCTCAGATACAATAGATTGAAATATTATCAGATAATAGTGCTTATTATTACAACTCTAAATTAATTACTATTATGCTAACTGGTATTAATGGTATAATATTGAAATTTATAATTGGTATTTTCTTAAACTTAGGAAAGCCAAGATAAGTGTTAACTTTCATTATGCTTAAGTAAGCTTTAAATATTTTACATTTTTTTAAAACTAACTAAACTAAGTAATAATTAGAAATTTCTTTATTTATTAGATTGCATATATCATAAAAAAATATATTTGTATTAAACATAATTTAGATAAAAGAGAAAAAATACAAGCTGCAATAGTTGATTTAAGAGGAACTTCAGTTGTAAATCTAGAACTTACATGTATTAATCATAATATTAAAACAATTGCTGGTATTACTCAATTGTTTTATTTTGAGTGGTTAATTAATGATAATTATACTAAATATATATAAGTACAATGCTTATCACATATTAGATTATAGTCATGATTCTCTTCTTTCAAAATTTCAAAATTAACTATAATGCTTATAGACAAACCAATATCTAACATTACTTCTCATTTAATTCCAAAAAATCCATGAAATTTTTCACTATCCTGCGTTTAAGTTAATAATTATAATTAAAATTTTTTTTATTTTTTTGTTATATATTATATACTATACATTATATAATTTAGATACAAATAAACAAGAAAAAAATCATAATCAAACTCATTCATTATTAGGTATAAACAGTATAATAAAATTATATTTTTTTAGTTATAATTTGTTGATAATTCTTTTATTATCTTCAATATAGCTGTAGATGAAATATTTGAATTGAAAAGAGAATGGATGTTAAAAAGCAACTAGAAATATAGAAAAAGGAGCAGAAAGATGGATAATAATAGTAGTAAAATCTTACCTTGAGAGCTATTTTTTGGCAAGTAATATAAACAAAACAGATCGAATGATAATAAAGGTTATAGTAAAGCAACTTCAAATCCTTGTTAATAAGAGTAAAATTCAAGTTGAAGATGTTTTTAAAATAGCAAAGGTCACAAGCTGAATTATATGATATGCAGCAAGTCTAAAAAAACATTTAGCAAAGATAATAATAGTGAAAGAAAGTAGCACTATAAGAAATTTCAATAACTTTCAAGAAATGGTAGAATCTAGTAACGAAAAATTACATAGTTATAAAAAAAAGTAAAAAAGCTATTTGTAGTAATAATATCAGTAAGCAAGTGACAAAATAACAAAAAAAAATATAATTTTGAAAAATAATATTAGCTAGTATTTCAAAATTTTGAATCTTACTATATAAATGACTACTTAAATCTTTATATTCAATATAATAAAGTTTTAACAGAAGCTCTAAATGATTTTATTTTTAAATAAAGTTAATTGTTTGATTCCTATATATCAATCATCTTATGAGTTTTTACTAACTTCAAATGATAATTCAGTCCAGTCTATATTAGAAAAATTTGGTAATTTATGTAATGATTATATTGATCGTCTAATTGCATTACTAAATAACATCACTAATTGACTTATGAATTAGCAATTAATTTACTTAACCTTACATTTACGAAAATTCTAATTCAGAGTAAAATGTATTAGTAATAATTTAAGTAAATAAATATATATTTAAATTTTAAACTTAATAAAAGACATTAAGAAATTAAAATACTTGTATATATTTATACTTGTTATCTATACTATATGGATATAAGATAAAATTCCAATCTCATCCCATTCCAAATCCCATTCCTTAAATTTAAACTTTAATAAACAATATTATTATAATTAATAATTATAATTCAATAATATTTAGTTTATTAACTTCGTCTTTATAAGCAGATTCAAATGATTATTATTTTATTTTTGTAAGTGAGATATTGATTAAGATATACTTAAAAATATTATAAATTAAATAGGATTTGAGATTTGGGATTTGGGATTGGGATTTGGGATATGAAATATGGAATTTTAAATATAATATGAGATTTAGAATGAGATGGGATTAAAGATAGTGCTACAACTAGTTGCAATCATGTGACACTTATTTATCACAGAGTTGCAATTAGTTGCAACTTAATTTTATTAATATTTACAACTAGTTATAATTCTGTGATAAATAAGCATCATATGGTTATAACTAGTTGTAGCACCATCTTTAGATGAAATTCTATAGTATAAGATATAGGCAACAACTATATATATATTTAGTATATTGAAATTTTTATTTCAATCCACATTTTTAATAAGGTAAGGTAGAGATCTCTTTTTATAAAATATTAATTCAATATATTGCAATAAAGGTTCTATATAATTCTATTTAAAAATTATAAACAAATTGATTTTATTTATTTAAAAAAGATATGTACTGCATATAAATTTAGAATTTATAGAAAATATTGTAATATCTCTTAGCGCTTTTATTTTTAATAAGTAGACTTATAGAGAACTAACTTGTTTAATATGAGAGTTTTATTATTACTAATAGAATAACAGATGTAGTTATTGTAGTTAAAATCAACTATAATATTCTAAATATTACAAGTCACGTTCATTTAAATATAACTCAAGTTTGGTATAAGAACCTGATTAAAGTTCAAAGTTTCAATTCTTAATACTGGCAAATTTATGATCATATTACTACAAGATTCATTATTATATTAAAAATATAAAGAAAATAAACTTATAGATTAATAGCAGTAAAATTTTATTATAAAGTTTAAGGTTTTAGAGATTTCAACATATATTAAAATTGAAACTATCAAAATGTTTTGCCAAATTTTTTTATTAAAGGCAAAATTGTAAAAGTTATAACAGATGGTAAAACCTTTTGATATTAAAATACAATTTATTATTTTTGTTTTTATGAGATGAGAAAATTGTATATAGCAAAAATCAATATATTTATAAAAGATAAAAAATTTTACATATTGATATTAAATTAAATTTTATTCTTCATCAATTTCAATTACATCATTTATAGTATCTTTCAATTAGTATATTCTTCATTTAATCTTATAACAGTATTCCTATCTTCTTCATCCATTAAACTTTCATTTAAAAATAATCATTTTTTTCATAAGGTAATTCTTTTAATTCTTCAACAAATTCCTATACTTTTAAATTTAACACTTGTTATATTATTTGAAAAATTTGTTTTAATTTAAATAAAAACATTTGATTTTTTTTATATTCTACAATAAACCTATTAAAATCCGTAAACTATTATTCACTTATTTTAAAATATTAAATCTCTAATAAGAAGATTATGGTTAATAATTAATGTTTACCTGTAACAGAGGTTAGTTAGTCTAAATAAAATAAATTATGATTATAAAAGGTTGAAAATATTGAGAATTGAAAATAGATATGTCTAAATTTTTATTAAAATTTGCAAAATTTATTATCAAAACTGTCAAAATCTATCAAAACTTATCAAAACTACTGAAACTATCAGAATCCATCAAAATAATTTTGAAAAGTTTAACTTTTGCTAAAATGGATTTATAATTTTACCCACAACTATAATAAAGTTTAATTTAAAAATTAGATTTTGGATTGGAACTTTAAAAACTATTACACTATATTATCGAATACCAACAGAGAAAGTTTATATTAATTATGTTATAATTTCTTGATAATCTGATTCTAATTGCTTTAATTCTTCTTCAATATATAAAATATGTTTTCTAAATGAGTAACTATAATTTTCTATTTTTAATATATTATTATTATTATTATTATTTCTAATAATTAGTATTTTATATTTTTTAGCTTCTAAATATGATCTTTATCAGTTCTTTTTTTTACATAAACTACAAATCATTGCTAATTTATTTAATTCTAATAATTCAATTGATCTTTTGGAATTTTGGTAAAATTTTTATTTGTATAATTCTTGTTTCATTTGATTTTGTTTCACTTAAATAAATTTCATATTTTAAACGTTGACAAATATTTTTATATTTATTATCATGTTATAAATATTCTAAATCATTATCAATTTATTTTTACAAATATTACAAATCATTGCATCTTCATTTAATTCTAATACTTTAATTAATCTTTTTGAAATTTTAAATAAATTTGTTAATTTTGCTTCATAAATATTATAAGAGATGTTTAGTATATTTATATTGAAATATGAAGCTGAAGTGTTGATTTTGCTAGTAAAACCTTGGCAACTAAGCTTGATATTGACTAATTTTCGTGATTTTTTAAGAGAATTATCAAAAAATGTAGCAGTAGATGAGAAAAATTCTCTAGCTGAAGAGTAGAGACAAAAAATCTTTGTAATGAGATTTGTATTATATAGCATTATATTTAGTATATAAAGTAGTATAATGGTGCAGATAAAATAATTCAATAGTTCAAAATATAAAAAAAAAATTATTTTATATTAAGTTTATTAAAAATATTTTTTTATTCTGATATAAAGCACATCACATGTTAATATTTACAGATTTGTTAAAACTGCTGAATTGCAATGTGATTAGAATTTATCAATTCAGATTGCAATTATCAACTTCTACTAGAATCAGCTATCTAATATTTCTTAATAAAGTGGTCAAAAAAGCTTCACTTAGTTTGAGATCGATATTTGGTAAGGGGTGACTTTGATCAATTATTTTATGAAAACAGTAGTCTACATACAATTATAATAATAATTTAAGATATTGTACGATGTTAACCTGATTTAAAAATGAAATCAGCTTAATCAAACTATAATTAAATCCATCATAAAAAAGATTTATACAACTATTTACTTTATACTGTATGATTCTTTGTGTAGTTAGCTATTAGTCAGTCTATATAGAGACATGATAAAGTTTGAAAGTTAGAATTTTATTAACTCAAGATTTTGAACGTCTCTTCTCAAGTTCATCAACTTTTTTTTTAATAAAACAGATTTTAGGGTTTAAATATCAAATTTTTAAATATTAATTTAAAATAAATATGATAAATATATCAAATATAATAATAATAAAAATAACTAATATATCAAAAATAAACAATTATAATAAATTTAATAAAAATATATAATAAAACAAATATAAAAACAGAAACTAGTATAATTATATTAACACATATCATTAATATAAATGACATTTTTGATATTATCGACATATTCAATATTTTTATATAGCTACTGCATCATTTGTAAATGCTGATGATCTTTTACAAATTAACATTATAAAGTGATGATAACTAATGTAAATAACAAGTGTATAATATTACAATATCTATAGCTAGATCATGCAAAAATGATAAAAAAAAGTATTATAAGATTTATTTACATGTTAAATTTCTAAATAACTTGAAAATGAACTTTTAGTATTCAAGCAAATTTTAGTAAAAGTGTTAATAATAAATTTTTTTTAATTGCATTTTGAAAGTTAAAGAAAATTTAGCCATTTGTAAGCATAATCATAATTTAATATCTTCAATTTAAAATAATGGTCAGTGTTTTCCTGCTTAGATTATTTATTATTTCAGATAAGCTTGAAATCTCATTAGAAAGGTAATCAATTTGCTAAAGCTAATTTTTTTACAAATAAGTTTAACTATTACACCATAATATATAAATCTTTGAAATTACGAATACTAGTTTATGCATTTATTAAATATTAGAAATATTATATAGTATATTTAATTAAATAAATATTGAACACAAATAAGTAAAATATGAAATATTGATCAATTTCAATTTATATCTTTTGTGCAAATAATAAAATATTATATCTGATAACATTAAACTAATTTTCAAAGAGCAAAATACCTCATCTGTTTAGAAATTTTTGAATTTATAATAATAAAACATACTATGTTTTATATCTATTATTTTAATGCAGTTTAATCGTTAGATTGTACATGATCAACTGAAAATAATTATTTTTGTAAATACTTAATTTTTTTATCCTCAAACACGTTATAATCATACAGCTAAACTAATGTTATGATTTTAAAATTAGACCAATAATAAATTAATTATCAAAAAATTTTCAAATAAATAACTACAATCCGCAATAATGTACAAAATTATTTAAGTAAACTCTTCTTTAAAGTTAGTTAGTTTTATAAGAACACATTATTTCATTTATAGCACTATTTTTTTTTATTAATGTCTATGACTGTGTTTAATTATGAGACTTATTTTACAAAGTTAACAAAGTTGACAAAATTAACAGAATTGTTATTATATTAGATATACAATACTTGTTATATTCGTTAATTAGGATTTATTTAGTAGAATTTATTATAGTTATTATCTTTATTATATTTATTATTAATATTATATTAGGCATATTTTATTATTAGTATTTTTATTTGTATAAATATCTTGTATTTTTTTTGAGTTAAAACTAACTTAAGATAGGATTTTAGAATAGATCAAGAGTTAATAAAGGAATATTATCAATTCATTTGCTATTACCTTTTGTCATATCTTCTTTTAAGCATAATTATGATAAAAGTCCTTTAATTTACTGTTACCAAGTTAATAATATCAGATTATACTTTGTTATCATTCTTTATCAAGATATACAGTATTTAGCATTATGTATTGAAATTCATCAAAATTTATCAAAACTATCAAAATCAGAGTAGATTTCCCTTTTTCTATTGACAGCCCTCCATATACTCATAATTATATAAGAATTTAATAGTCTTATTAAGCGTCTATTTGAAAAAAATACCTTTTGACTATTCTATATTAAATTATTATCAATATTGATAATGCTTATTTTCTAATAATTTCTATGAATTTTTATTGTAAATTTATTGTATTGTTAAAATTTCATGAATTTAATTAAGACTTATTATTTAAATTAATACCTAAATTTAATACAAAATTTGATTGAATTGTTAATTTAACGTTAAAAAATCATTAGAAAAATTTTAAGATATCATCATGTAACAAAGATAGCAAGTTGAATTGATAGTTTGTATTTCCTATATTAATCAAATTCCATTTTATATACCGTCAAATATTGGTTTGCAAAATTTGTGAAATAGGCTCTATTATCTTTATATCATATTAAAACTACAAATCATTCATATATTAGAAGGTAAGAATATTACGAGATGTGATAATAAGTCAAAATAATTAAATTAAAATTATTATAAAATGGATGATGATAAATCTTATCATTAGAGAAATTTTAATCTTATGTTAATCTAATATTATGGAATTAGTATGCATTAGATGATCATTGTACGAAGAAATAAATTTTTATATTATTTTCTTATAAATTTATGTAGTTATATCATAAAACATATATTATGTAACCATTTGATCAACATAACTATCTATTTACTTGGATAATAACACATGTTTTACATTATCAAAATATACATCAAGCAGAAGTTATCAGGATGCATAAATTTGAGAGATTGTTATATACATATAGGATAAATAATGAATATGAATATTATTATTAAAATCTATCAGAAGTACAAAGCATCGCCAAATCATATAATAATGATATCTTTTTATAATTATAGAAATGCAAGTATTGTTATTGGACTATTTGGAAAGGTAAAATAAAGTATTATTTTAATACTGAAAAATACTAAGAAAATTTGGGTTATTAGAGCTAGAAGTAGATTTGAATGTGAAAAATGAGTTTAATTTTAATAATTCTAATTTTGTATATTTTTTTATGTAAGTATATTTATTTATTTATTGAATAACTAGTTGATAGCCATTGCAAGCAAATGATAATTATTATTGTTTTTTAGATAAATCTAATTATGATTTTATTGTTTTATTAGGAATTTTTAAAACAGTTGGTTTATTGGCTACAATTTAAAATTTTTTATATAACAGATTACATTATCAAAGAAAGTTTACTAATCATGTTATTTATGTAAATTATTTTAGATTATAGAGAATAAAACAATTTTAATGTGTTTTTGTTGTATTTTATAGTGTAAACATAAAAAAAAATAAAATTTTATTATTTGCTAAATAATTTTTTATATAATGAATTAGCTCTGTATTAGTAAATTGAATGTATAATATGTATAAATTATATTATTAATATGCAATTTATTTTTATTAATAATTTATGTAACTACCTTTTGCGTTTTAATTTAGCTTAGTATATTTTATTTTGAATTAATTCTTAATCTTCATTTCCTTAAAAATGGTCCATGTATTTTTGATAGGATTCAAGTCTAAAATATATGAAGGCCAAGGTAAACTAGATCTTATGATGTTTTTTCAAGTCTTGATTATTTAATTTGATAATATGATGGATGATCAATCAGAAATCACAAGCTCAGCAACCTTCCAAATTTCTTCTGATTATACTAAATCTATATTGTGTAATATAATTAATACAATTATAAAATCTATCTTATTTTGTTCTATTTCTTAATAATGTCTTTATATAAAATCTATATTCATATTGTGTAAATATTTAATTTTTGATTCTCTTTTAGATCTTCAATTACGAACTTTCATTTAGATTACCATTTTGTTTTATTCTATCTTACTTTTTAATCAGACATTTTTTTTAGTTCTTTGGTTATTTCAGTTTGAAAGATAGTTTAAATTTTGTCATTCTCATTCATATATTTAAGATATTAAACATTTCTTTTTTTAAGTTTTTATTTAAATACTTTTGAGAAGGTAAACATGATCTTTCCTTTTTGTTTATTTCATTTCTATTCATTTATGATTAATTCTATTATTTTAACTGGAATAGACAAGTCTAGCATTATTATAATATTACTTTTTATAATATTTTTTTATTGTAATATATAAGATAAATTAATAATAATTGTTATACAATTTATAAATTACAAATTTTTACTAGCATTTATTTTATTTATGATCAATTGCCTTTAAAATGATTGACATTTATTAGAAACCTCAATTTTCAATACATTTCTCATAAATTACAAATAATTTATTAAACATTTACTAGATGTACATATTTTTAGAAATATTGCTTAATTTCTAAAAAAATGTAACTTCTTGATAATTATTTTATTTTATTAGTTTATTAGTATAGAAATAAAATAAAGCTTATTAAAGATTAATAAAGGAGATATGCAAGTAATCTCAATTTTATTTTTTTACAAAATACATGTGATTTATAAAATTTGTCTGACCAACCTATTAAAATCTTTTATTTTGTATTTTTTTTATACTAAGAATTTTTATTTTAAATTAGCGTTATAGTAGAACCTCTCTTTTTAAATCTTAAATATTTAGAATATCACACAATTATCTAATATATTCAAAAATATACTTAATCTATCTTATTTTTATTTAAAAAAGTGAGATCCTAATTCTCTGTTACTTTGTCTTTTATCAAGATGATGATTGAAAATTAAGAGAACAAAATTTTAGAATCAAGAAACTTTATCAAATTAATTAAAGTAATCCTAAATGCTTATAATCCAAATATCTTTCTTTTATAATATGCAATTTATACGTTTGATTTTTTTAAATACAATATATTTTTCAGTGATCATTTTCTATTATATTACTTTTTACTTAAGTGATGAAGATGGTCTCATACAGTAATGAAAAAAATTATTAATATAATTCTAGGCTAGTTCAATTTGTCATCATTAAAGTGATATTTTGCCTTTTAGAAATAATACAATTAATGACTTAATCTTGTTCTCAATCCAATATAACATGACTTTATATAATTTTTAAAATAAATAATATGTCCATATTTTTTCATTATATAAGTTCTATTTAATCTTTTCAAATAGTCAAAGACTCACTTTTCAATGCAAATTCAAATACTAAAACATTATTATTCCTACAAAAGTATGGATTATCCAGATATTTATTTATAATAGTAAGTTTTCAACAATTTACCTTTAAAGTTACAATATAAATTATTCAGCTCTAACAATTATGATTATTTATTTATGTTTTACTATTTTATTTTTTTATTATCAATTTCTTTTTTTTTTATAGTTTTATCCTATTATGTTATAATTCATGTAAAATTATTTTATATAAAATTACAAATCATATTGTTAATAAAATCATTTAAGCATTTTTTATTAAAAATAAAAAAACTGAAATTTTTTATATAATTAATTTTTAAATAAATTAAACCTAGAAATACAAAGCAATAAAATGAAGTTTTTTTAATTCATTCTTAATTAAAATAACTAGGATTGTAAAATCAAATAAATATTTTTAGAGTTCTGAACAAGTCAGTTCAAATCAGATTAATCAAGTTATTTGAACTGAGAGGACCAGGTCAGGTTAAATAAAAATCTGACCTGATTTAAATTTTTATTTGATCTGACCTGACCTAATCTGACCTAATCTAATCTAATTTAATCAAATTATTTAAATTATTTTATAAACAATATATTATATTTGATTCAATTTAAAACTTTAATTTATTTTGTTATTTTCTTTTGCTTTTTCTATAAAAAAAATTGTATGCGAAATGATATGGAAATTTTTAATTTGATGATTAATTACAGTTACACAATTAATTATAGTTATACTGAAAATAAATTTTTCCAATCTTTTTTTTTTCTTTTTTTAACAAAAAAACACTTTATTTTATTTAACATAATCTTTAAAAAACAACTTTATTTTTTAAATACTTAAACTTGTAAGAACTCTTACTAAATGTAATTATTTTTATTTTTGTAAAT
>CAJVPQ010003059.1:0-11999 GCA_910591825.1 Funneliformis caledonium
GGTCTTTTTCAGAAATTATCAAAGAAATTCAATAATGTTTAATAAATATTGATTACAATACTTGGATAATGATCGATAAATTCTGATATTTATCAGTTATTTTTTATTTGATAATTATCAATAAATGGAATATCTATCCAAGAAATATTATCGTGCAGGTACCACCTATTTATCATCTGAAGTTCTTGAGGAAATTCGCAATTCCCGTGAAAAAGTTAAAAATGCTGTATCAGTAATGGCAAAAAAAACATCACATTTCTATCTGACGAGTTTATGAGATTTGGCGTAGATCTGCAATAGGGCAACCTGATCATTTTCAACAAGGTAGGTCAGATAATCAAAGCCTAGATAATCCTAATATTACTTCTCTGCCTCAGGATAATGTATTGAAAGTCACTTTACTAGGATGTAATACCGTTCCCGATAGCAAAAAGAAAAAAACTGGAGGGAAGAAACGATTCCAAGAGAGTCAAGCAATACCTGAAACAAAAAAAGAAATTATTTCGCCTACTGAATCCTCTAAAGATATCTTGGATTTGTATAAGAGAACTGATAATACTTTAGAAAAAATTAAAGCAAGAGGTCATTCTCTTATTTTCAAATAGTTATTCATCCTATTCAATCTGACTGCGTAAACTATTATAGTATCCTATGATTTCCAAATTTGATTGAATGCTAGAAAATAATGCTTTTTCAAGCTCCTTCATATGGACTGCCATATCTTCAGAATTCATACAATGTTTGCATTTTTTTTAAGTCCTGCTCTAACTCCTTTTCTATAGTGAAGACATTGCGCTGGGATTTGTGAATTGATAGGGGAATGGTGATAGTCTTTCCATTTCGACTTACCTTAAATTTCCCCTTCACTAAGGATTCCCATCCTACACGATATTGCCATTGTGTCCCAAGAATAAATAGTGATAATTCTTTTTCACTATCATCATATTCTGTAGGAACGACAGAGAATTCATCTGGAATAGTGTCTCTATTTTCCCCATCCTCAATAGTTACAGGAATACTATCAACTGTACTAAGGAAATGGAACTTACTTGCGACCCCATTAAGTCTGTGAATCTTTTTTTTATCTATTTTTAGACCCAAATATTTTGCAATATTTTCTGAAATAATTGAGGAGTCTGATCCGCTATCAACCATTGCATAGGGTATAGTTATGCTTTTCACCTTACAGGAGATGGTCGCAACATCGTCAGCATCTTTTATTTGTAAAAAATTTATTTCTAAGAGCTTAGGCCAATATATTTGTCTATTTTTTTTTTCAGCTAAACGACAATAAGCATAGGCCTTGATAGCATGATTCAAAATATATCCGCCTCCTGAGTGGTTATTATCTGGCAAAAATTTTATTTCCATAATATTATTTGTCTGAGAAGGAAATGGAACATCTAAAAGAGGCTTCTGTTCAGTTTTTACTACCTGCAATAGCGGAAATAAAATCTCTTGAACTTTGCTTGTAACATTCTCCCATGCTATTTCCCTTCTTTTAACTGTGTCATTTGGCATAATAGTATTCAAGCAATGGTCTTCTAATTTAAGGTATATTGTATTAATAAATTTCAAAATTTCTATAAGAATCTCTTTAAGACAATGGGAACTACTGATAATATTATAGATTTTAAGGCTATTTGATACATTTGATCTATAGCCATGTGAAGCGCTTACTTCGAAGAATCTCTTTGATCACTGCTAATTATATTGCCTGATGCTTACTAACACGAGATTTGAAAATAGGGGATTTCTTGATTACTTCCTCTTTTGGCCTCTTTTTCATTGGTACTCCACTTCGCTTCACTTTTTTTTGATGCATAGCAATTTTGAGGTTCGTCATCATTTTCATCAACATATTCATCATATTTATCATCATCTTCTATTTCCTCTTCTTCCTCCTTACTAACTTCTTTCTTATCTATGTATTCTTCTTCAAAATCTTCAGATTCTTCCTTATCTTGGTATACATGATTAAGCTTTTTAATCTGCTTAACTCCAGGAAAATTAACCTTTGTATGGCCAGCCTTTCTACAGACTGAGCAAAGATGAACAATTCGCTTAACTGATGCTTTTTGTACTACTTTTCTAATAACTTTCTTTGTAGTATTTGTTTTTTTAACCTGGGGCTCTGCGAAGGGACTCTTTCTAACATGAGCTGTTTTGCCTCTCAGTCTTCTACCAAGTTCTTCGTAAATGAATTTTTCTAAAGTTTCATCATTCATTGCTATTTCAGCATATGCTAAATCTTTTGCTAGACGTGTTTTAAAATCATCTTTTTTCAGAATAAGTAGTATCTCTATTGTTTGCTAAATAGACGCGATTCCATAGGAACCTGCTCCACTTGAAGTTATAACAGGATTATGCTCTAGCCATAGATTCTTTAATTCTATAAAGTATGCATCTATATTAGTAGGATTAGTGATTTTCATTCATGTATAAAAGTCACCTGATAAGTGGTTTTTTAGAAATAATGAGCTGTTGCATCATTATTTGCTACACCCATGAATAATGGTTGAATTCTTTTTTCATATGTGTCAGGACTATCTGTTAGTAAAATCTTTCTTGGGATAATCTCTGAATTGCTGATTGTTAGGTACCTATATTTTCACGCTGATATTTTATTTGCATTCATGCTCTTAATATAGCTGGAGAATCTATAACAGGGTTTCCAGCTATATAGGGGTCATTATTTGGAACTGGTATATATTTTCTTTTCAACTTTGATTTTAAAAGACCAAATTTAATCACATCATTAAAGTCTCCAGCATTGACATTTTCAAGTGCTATTATATTTGGCTTTAAATATGAAATAGAATTCCAGATTTTATCTAAGTAATTGTTGGAAGGTTCCTGCCCAGTATATTGATCATGTTTTGCAAAATAGTTGTTATTGTATTGTATAATAGTTGTCTTCTAGCTTCTGCTATATTTCTTAGAGGATTATTAATTTGTAAATTTAAAATAATTTGCCTTGAATTTATTTCTTTTTGCTTCTATTTTTCATATCAATTATATACTCGATCCCGATTATATTCTAATAATCCTATATCTGCTTAAGCTTGTCTATAATACTTTTTTAGGTTTTGCGCCTGCTGTATACAAGCAGTATATCTTCTTTTTCACCAACATTTTTCATAAACATTTTAACATACCGTATCTCTAAAATTATTGATTTCATCATCTCTTTGTTGTCAGGCTTGTCTTTCATCCCTTCATGCTTACTCTATCATCTGTACACTTCGAAAATAATCATTTCTAAAATTTGTCATATCATTCATAATCCTATTGACCTGCCTTTGAGATGCATTAAGCAAACCTTGTAAGTTTGCATTTTCCTGAGTATACCTTTAATTATAGTTGTTATTGAGATTCGTATTCCATTCAGTGTATTTCTTGGATTAAATAATGTATCACTATTGATATATCCTTCAATTCAATCTAAAGCTATACCAATATTTCTTAAGATATCTGGTAGTGCCATATTTTCTTGATGTTTTTCTTCAGAAGGTTTATTACTCTTATTTACTTTTTTCTCGCTAGACTCGAAAAAAGGGCAATTGCAATCAGTTTCTTATAATAAAAGTCTAGCATGATATGGAAAAATTTGAGTTAATTATTTCTCCTGATGGTCTTGACCGAAGGAGTGTGATATCTTGAGAATTTGACTTTTGAGTTTTTCTACTGTATCTTCTAGCAGAATGATTCAGTTATTTTAAACGATTAATGCCTCCCCTTTAGATCCAAATGATCCTGATATTTTTTGAGATTATGTAAGGTAGAGCGGTATTCTGCTTTTAATCTATCTAATTCATCCTTTCATGAAATAAGATTTTTTTCAAGATATTTGATATATAGTTCACGTCGCTCTAGATCGTTTGTGAGCTTGCGAATCTTTTCCTTATTTCTAATGGTAATAGTTTCCTCTTTAGTCAACTTTATTCGCAATTCTAAATTACTGTCTAGTAAATCAATATATGTCTGCTCAACTCCCATTTATTCCTATTATTCCAATAGATTCTGGTGAGACTCAAAATGTGGATGTATCTTTAGCTTTACACAATTTTTATTATCAGCCTTCGAGTTATCAGCGAAATGCAAAAAAATTATACGAAGCCTCTCAAAAAGCTGAATATAATTTTACTATAGATGAAATGCATGATTGGCTCAAAAGACAAATATTGCACTTATTACATAAATCCCATCCTAAATATCCCACAAGTAAGTTTTAGTTCTATTACTACACCTAATGAGATGCATTAGGCAGATGTTCTCTTTACACATCATGTTAAGTCTAAACAAACGATTTATCTTTTTTACCTTAATGTAAAGGATGTAGCTTCAAGATATGAAGCAATTATTTCTATCGGTATGACCCTTAAGGGACCTGCTAAGAGCATTAAGAATATGCAAGGTATTTTAACTTTGTTTACAATTGCTAAATGCTTAGAAAAAATTTATGATAATCCCAAAAACCCTCTTATCTGACCAAAAGTATTTTTATCAGATAAGGGGTTTGAATTTAAGGGTAAATGTGAAAAACTGCTAAGAAAGCATAGCGTGAGGATTTAGAAGGCTAAGTCTAAGAAAACTATGGGTATTATTGAAAGATCTAACAGAACGTTTCAAAATGATTCTATAGTATTCTTGATACATATGACTTATTGGATATCTCTTCTGATATAATAGAGTTAGAAGACCTATCAGGTGTTGTTGATTCAATAGTAGAAGATCTTAATAACTCTGTAACTCGCTTGCTTGGTATGACTCCTGTGGAGGTGATAAAAATGAATAGTATCTTTGCCAAGCCTTCTAAACCTCAAAAAGGATCTGTGAGGTATGATGAAGAAAGATTATCTTATGATAATTCCGTTATATATCTGCTTGATTCTAGTGAATATAAAGGAGGAAGAAGACGTGTAACTGATATGAATTGGTCTTCTAAGATTTATCAGATCTGCGAATCTTTAATACAAAAAAATCAGCCTGTCTTATACTGGCTAATAGATGATGAGAACAATGGTCTGAAAAGGTCTTTTGTGAGAGAGGAGCTTCAAATTGTTCCTCCTGATGTGAAGTATCCACCACAATAGATACTTACGAATTAGATTTTATTCAACATCATCTGCAATCAGCTCTTCTATTATTTTACTCCAAAAGATCTTTTGTAAAAGAGGAATTAATGACTATTTATTTTGACACAGAATTGCCTTCCCATTGGGTTTTATCAAATTGATAACAAGAAGTCTTCTACTTCTTCATCAGCTTGTGCTTTGGTATTGAAATTATTCTTGACTAATCTATAGTAAAGCATATATAGCTCCATAATAGAATTAAGAATTTCTGGATCTTTGCTATACCAATCTTTGTATTCACTCATAATTTTATTATATTTATCTTCATTAAGAAATATTGTTTGAGCTGATTTTTAAATATATCCTTTAGGATCTTCTGCCTGACATAATTTATTAATTCTTTGTTTATAGCTTTGCATGAATTTGCCTTCCTTCGACCTTCTATAGTATAACCCTGCCTTGATCACATTTATTAGTGCCTTTTTAACTTGCTGGGAAGTGGGCTTGACTTCAGGTAAAACTTCTTGGGTAGCTTGATTTTGATTGCTCATTATATATATATTTATTACTATATTATGTAAAGATTTCTTTAATTAAATTATTTCTACCTCTTTTCTTTATGATGCGTTCTAATATTTTTCTTAACTAAACAATTGTATACATTTTGATAATAAATCTTTTTTTCAAACTATAGTATGAAAGCAGATTACATTTGCAACTATCTTCATAATACTAGTGAAATTTGTAGCAGATGTAGTACTAGACCTGAAGGTTGTCGATTATACTTCAAAGCTAAGAAGCGCTGGTCATGCTCTGCTTGTAATAGACCTACAAAGATAGATAAACCTACAGGGATAGATAACGGTTTATGTAGCAATTGTAATAAGAGCAAATATCAGATCTGTCATGTAAACAAGCTTTGGGATAAGGCTAGGCAATTAAATCAAGTATACTTTTCAAGTGAGACTTAGAGGGCCGAGCTATTAAGGCGCTTTGCAAGACACGTTGCATGAGACTTATCATATATACTTTAAAGGGTCAAGCCAAAGGGGTTCTTCGAATCAGGCGCGTTGCATGAGGTCTAATCTTTAACCACCTGAGGTTAGATTTTTTTGACCTTATGTTTGCGTAAAGAAAATGACTTTAGAATGGTTTCCTGCATATTAAAAAAATAATGATATGCTAAAATATGTTCTATAACTTCTTAAACAATGAATTTGATATCAGCTAAATCTAATTTCTGATTTGTAAGTCTAACCACTAATCCAATTTTTTACGCTTAAGGTTAGACTTTTTGACCTTAAGTTTGCGTAATGTAAATGGTTTTAGAAAGATTTCTTGCATATCGAAAAATAATGATATACTAGAATATATTCTCTAGCTTTTAAAACTATGAATTTGATAACCGCTAAATCTAACCTCTTCGAGGATAGACTTAGCATATAGATATCAAAGGTTAGACTTAATGACCTTTGATTTCATCAATGAATCAGTTTTAGAATTAATTCTAGAATAGCATAAATAATAGTATACATATAAGGTTTGCAGAGACTCCATGAGCTTAGTTTTAAACTTTCAGTTCTTGCCAATCTTGTCTCGTCTTGAACCCAAACTGAATGGTATAATTTTTTTGCTATATTATTTAGGATTAAAATTGGGCTAGAAAGGCTATAAAAGATGGATTTATTCTTAGTATCTGATAGGGTAAATTAATGTTAATTTAATACTAAATATTTTGAATAGCGGGAAAAGCTTAAATTTGGGCTAGAGTTTAAAATTCTATAGTGGATTCTTATAGCTAGAAAGCTTTGAAAATATGATTGGGACTCTTTTTGGATATAATTTCAGATTTTGATTCCAGAATTCCCATTTTTGTACTACTTAAATCTGAAAAGTAGTGAAACTGCAGCCTAAATAGATGCAGTCTTTCACCGCCATTCTTTTCACCAGGGACCATATCTCATTTATACCTCAAATGAGAATATTTAGATACATCTCAGTTTTGACGATTTGGATCCCAATAATACTAAAATCATTTTTGTCAGGTTTGTATCCTTTGTGAGCCTAATACATTCTATCGTTCATCTTTCTTCAAATTTTTACCCTATTATTTTCCTTTTTGTGTTCATTACAAATGATACAGAAACTTTCACCATAAATTAATTCATATGTCCTATTATTATAACTAGCAATGAACATAACATCTGATCATTTTTCAACTCCTCTTTGATTTTTACTAGCTATACTTTAACACTTAGCTGTGGAAATATAACCAGATTTTCTAATTGAAAGATCTTTTAATGATACTTGAATCATCAGAACTATTACATTAGTTATATATGTCTCTTTACTTTGTGACTTAACCAGTTTTAGACTAAAGGCATGATTTTTTCAAATATCTCTCCTATAAAGAATAATATTAAACATAATTTTAAACAGAAATTTTAAGAAATGGTAAATATGATTATTAAGACTTTTATTACTGAAATACTCATAAGATATTAAGTATACCTAATGAAATTTTTGCTAGTTTTTCATTAGATTCTTTCTAACTTTTATCATGTAAAAATTTATTATATGAAACATTTATAATACTGTTTATGAAATTCAAAACGAAGGAATTACAATTATTTTTGATAAGATCTAAAGCAGTTACTTTTATATGCTCTGCCAGATCCTATGAGATCACAATATTAATATGATACTCTTTGTCGAAAGTGGACTATGGCAATACAAAACACTATTTACTAAATTACTCACCATAAAAAGTTATATGCATCTACTTCCAAAGTTCTCACCATTTCTGAATCTGCACAAATCACTTGACTAGTAAGTGAAATATGTCATGATAAATCTGAAGCATTTTCTTTTTTAAATATTTACAAAAGTAGTGAGCGTACAGAGCTTTACTGTTTTTAAGATTAGTTTTCAACACATGTAAGTTCATCTCGATTTTATTCTTAGTGAGCAGTTCTTTCTGTTTTGATTCTTTGATACTCTGAAGACTATTTACACCTTCATATACATTATCAAACTAGTGTAAAAGCCTTATATTAATACTAATATAGTCAATCTTTTGATATTAAAATCATGTGCGCATATCTATCAACATATTTCAAGTAAATCATCAACTATATGTGACCTGCATATAATTGACAATATACATGAATACTATATTTTTTCTTCATAAACTATAACTAAGATCTATCCCTATATGTCTAAAGAATTAATGTGTCTAATTAAACCTGTACCTACATGGCTATGGGTACTCATTTAATCTGTTATAAAAATATCATTCTACGCAATCATCATTTGGGATTATAAATCTAAAAAATAATAATAATAATCACTAACTTTCAAGAGAATATCAATGAATTTTAGATATTTTTTTGAAGTCTGATCATAATTCTTTTTCACTACTATAATTGCCTGATGAATTATTTCTCTTAACTTATCTTTTGGATATCACACATCATCTTCTATTAGTTGAAAAATAACAGAAAATGCAATAATATGATTTGAGGGTAAATCAAGTAAAAATTATAAATATTTTCATATAATGCAGAAGAAAACATAATGACAAAAAATATAGTATTAGAATTTCGCTGAAAAAATAATAAATGACAAATAACTTGAATTATATACACTTGTCCTTTTAAATCTCTAATAACTTCTCTATTCATGTCTTCTCTAACTCATATTCATATTGGAAAAAAGAGATAAGAGAACTATATGAGATACTTTACGTCAAATTTTGTGTTTGAGAATAAGGACATATGGAAATATGCATTAAAAATCTCAACTTTTAAAATGGTGTTAAGTGATAATGTATATATAAATTTTTTTGCTCACCTGACTGCTTACTACTAAGACCTAGCAACGTTATATAAATATATTCTGCTTAAAATTAGTGGTGTCAGAGAGCCTGTCTCTATAGAGCAAAATACATATCAGTAAATGCCCACTTCTTTAAAAAATAATTTTTTTTAGAATGAAGAAACTAATTCACTACGCAGATTAATAGATTAAGGGGCATTGCATAAGCAGTCATACAGAATTACAGATGATTTGTGGTGTATTACCTATTATATTATATATACTTTAACGAAGATCAAAAATGTGCTAATTTATGTCACACATGCCTTCATGCATTATGGCTAGACAATATATTATTTTATTAATACAATATTCAGGATCTGAGTCAAGGTATGATCTAAAAAATTTATCGCACAAACTCACAATTATCATCTAAATCTATAAAATTTATAGTAATATCCTTTCTGTAAATATAATATATATATTTTAATGACAAATTGTATATAAGTTTTATTTCTAATGATTTAATCTTATATGTCTCATATTCTGAAATTCCGATGAAGTATACAAAATTATACTTTTTATGAATATTATAATATTCGAGATTCTGTAACCATTTTAATATGTCAAGCTAATATGTATCTCTAATAACTATATAGCCTTGCTGATATAATAATTTCTTAACAAGTATAAATATTGCAAAAAATAATCGTTGTCATAATTAGGCTTTCTTCTTATACATTCAATTATTTCTTATTAGATAACAATATCTCTCATCCTCATAACAAATATATGCTGATTGTCCTGATTCATTTTTTATACCTAAAAACTTCATATCATTAGGAGTACCATCATTTCTTATCGTTTCTCAAACTTGTTTTGCCAAAGATTTAGGTCTTTTCTTGTAATTCCTATAAGCTTGCTGAATAACTGTTACATAGAAATTCTTAAACTGATAGTTATATTATTTCGTAATCAAAAATCCCTAAGATCACTTCATTGATCTTTCTAAAATAATACTTTGTTATAGATTAGAGAATTTAACCCAGAATAGGCAAATCAGATTTTTATTTCACAGGTGATATATTTCATAGGCGATCATCCATAAAAAATTATATAGCAAAAAAATAATATATAAATATAGTTGAGATAAATATTATAGTTAAAACATTTTTCTGAATCAGTCAGTCAAACTGATTAAACAATTATAACTTTTGGCCCATCTCTTAATCTTAATATAGAACCTTTTGTAGATGATAGGGTCCTAAAGGGACCTAGTAAGTTATTTTGTTTTGCATACTGAAACGAGATAAATATTTCGCTTGTGTTGCTTTTGAGTTCTGATGATTAATAAGAAGTTGATGGAATCATTTCTTGCCTGGCAGGTGAAATATAAGCTGGCTTAAAATTTAAAGCACTTGATATAGTATTTTCTGCTATAGTTACTTTAACCTACGCATAAGCTTCATAGAGAATTGTACAAGTATCATAATCATATGATATTGATGCTAATTTATTCTTTTTTTAAGTGTGAGGTAGATGGGGAAAAAGCTCTAGACGAAGATGATTAATTTTAGCCTCTTCTTGTAATATGTATTGTTTATATTGCCAAATCTAAAATTCCTTCTATCAATAGATTGAAGAATTTCTTCTTATATATTCTTTTAAAATAGTATCTCTATTAATACAACTTTTAAGATGGTTATCTCAATAGGGATTAGCTTTATAATTATTTTCAGAAATGAAAACTAAGGAGTTGCATACATTACAATATATGTAATTTGATGAAAAGCCGTTATCCCTACCACCTTCATATAATTTTCTATGCATTGTAATAAATTCATTCCCAGAAAGGATTCTTGGATTCTCTTTTAGTATTTTCCTAAATGGATCTCTAATACGAAAGCATCACATTTCTGGTGTTTCATGATCATATCATTTTCCTAAAAGATATAATGCTTCTAATATTCTTTTATATTCTTCAAAATTTACATCACTATAGCCTACAGAAACTAGCTTATATTAGGCTCTACTATCTAAATCCATAATAGTGTTTTAGTAGATTATAATAGATTATAGTGATTTTATGATTTATACTATAGTATTATCAGATTCAAATTTATACAGATTTTGAATAATAATTCATATATGTAAACTTTACTAATTCTCAATGCAATTAAAATTATCCTTGAATGTTGCTTGCATAATTGCTAAAGAACGCAATGGATTTTGTCTTTTTGATAAGTATATTAATAGCAAGAATCCTTTAAAATGGTGTTGTTCCAAAGGTAATGAGTGGAATGCAACACTTTATAGTATAAAAAATCGAAATTCATGGTGTCCTACTTGTGTAGACTATTATCCATTTCATCTTGAAATTGCTAAAAGGATTGCCAAAGAAAGAAGCGGACTATGTCTTTCCAACCAATATAAAGCTACCAAAGAAGTATTACAGTGGAAATGCTCTAATGGGCATGAGTGGTCAGCAACTTATAATAATGTTGTACATGGAAAAAATTGGTGTATGAAATGTTCGCATAGGAATCCTTGTACAATTGATACTGCCAGAAATATTGCATATGAAAAAAATGGGAAATGTCTTTTGAAAAATATATTAATAGTAATTTGCCATTATTATGGTGTTGTGATAAAGGCCATGAATGGAATGCCTGTCTCCATAGTGTAAAAAATCATAATACTTGGTGTCCATATTGTGCAGGTCGTAGTGTATCTAAACATACTCTTGAAAATACTAGAAAAATTGCACATAGTAGAAATGGGAAATGTCTATCTGAAAAATACATTAATATCACGACAGCTTTATTGTGGCGTTGTTCTAAAGGGCATGAATGGAATGCAACACTTAATAGCATTAAAAATGCAAATTCATGGTGTCCCCATTGTTCTGGACGATATGCTTGTGATATTGATCAAGCCAAGCAAATTGCATTTAGCCGGAATGGTGAGTGTCTCTCTACCTCATATTTTAATAACTATTCAGATCTATTATGGAAACGTGTTAAAGGACATACAGTCAACTCTCTATAAATGCACCCCCCTCGGGACTAAACAAAAGTGTGCATTTATACAGGGAGTGCATTTATA
>CAJVPQ010003060.1:0-11997 GCA_910591825.1 Funneliformis caledonium
TTTATTATATGTACCTAGTATTTTATAAATTTAATAAAGATCATGCAAAACTGCCGCACTAAAAAAAAAAAAAAAAAGAAAAAGCGACCATCATATTGTTGAATCCATATCCGTTCCACTCCAAACCCGATTACCAGCACGATCACTAAGGGTAATCTTTGGTTCACTTGGATCCGAATAATATTGTACTGGTTTATAATCGGCAACAGCAATTGAACTCGCAAGCGAATTCTTTCGAATCATTGTATTTTGACGTTTTCGTTCTTTTGAAGCCATCGCCTAAGTTAGACAGAAAGAAAAAGTAGTAAAAGTAAAAAGTTAATATACTTGACCAATGAGAAAAAGTGTGCAAAATAACTGAAGAACCAAAGATGTGATGATACATTACCTCCGCGTCCATTTTTGCAAAGTATTCTTCACTAATTATACCTTCAGCAACATTACGCCGTAATTTAGGATTCTTCTTATCCTTTAAATTCCAAATCTTACTACGAGCTGTGTCTTTATAATGTTTATTGACGGTGAAATTGGAATCTCGGTAGATATAATGTTCGATAAGTCTCGCTTTCTCTGCCAATCGAGATTCCTCTGCTATTGGAGGAAAGAAGGGTTCAAGAAGTTAATCAATTGTAAAGTGTAGAAAAGTTTTTCGAGTTGATCAAAAAGCATAAGAGGTTTACCTTCATTAATCGTTGTTTTATCATCACCCAAGAGTGCTTTGTGAAGTAAAGTGATACCTATGATTGAATGAATGAATAGAATATTTTCTTTAATGTAATTTCTTCGAAATCTTTAATTATAGAATGTTCGATTTAATTGATTGATGTTATTTCACAAAAAAAAAAAATAAATAAATAAAAAAAAATAAAATCAATCATGAGATTCTTTTTCAAGTATCAACTTACAATTATCACGGAACCTATCACCGGTGGCAACTTGTACAGGCATGATTTCGTGTGGCGTAGATGATACGATAATTTTATGATTTAAATAAAAATCGGGTTAAACTTCGTTATATTCAATTGTTTGTGGGCGTAAGAAAATTTTTTTATTTATTATTATGGTTATTGTGATTATAGAATTCACATTAGTTAGTATATTATTTAAAAATCTCAAATTTTTAAAAAAAAAACTAAAATGTTCACAAGGAAAGAGATGAAAGGAAAATTTGAGTCCTTTTATAGTGTTTTTTTTTTTTTTTTTTTTTTTTTTTTTGATATAATTGATAGAATTGTGTTGTTTAGTATCATCTGGATTTACATGTGCATTATCAAAATCGTGTAACAAGTATTTTTTTTTTAAGAATGTTGTCATGAGACATAATCTAAACTATTTTTGTTACGATATCACAAACGTTATTTCAAAATTAAAAAATTACTAATAAATTTATATAATGTTTCAGAGTTAAATGATAAGCAAATTTAAACCTAACTTATAAAAGGGATTCAAAAAAAAAAATTAAGGAAAACTTTTTTTTTATAGATGAATGTTTTAGCCATCTCATTTTTTTTTTTTTTTAAAAAAAAAAAGAAAAAAAAAATTCGTTGTCCCCGGCATTATACGGAATAAACATCAAAATAAACATTTGCCTTAATTTATATATATCAACAAGTTACCTAATCTACGTGATCACAATAAAAACCTGTTATGAACCACAAATGTATTGATTTAAATGATTGGTCTAAACTAATTGCAACCTACGTGATGTTACGCCAATAAAAGGCGTGAAAATCTGTCATGTTAGTCGACTGTGAGAAAATAAATTGAAATGTTTCTCTTGGAATGTTCTGGTGATTACGTTTGTGTCACAAGAATTAATATATATATATTGCTCAAAGAAATAAACTAAATGAAAAATTTTTGGGTAAATGGGAATTCGTGTTCGTTTCTTATTTTTTTTACATTTACGTGTCGGAATATTATTTGAGGGGATTATGAGTCATTCATTGTACAATAAACATCATTACGTATATCTCTCGCTCATTCATTTAATTAACGTCCATTTGAGTATAACACGTTTCTAAACTTTTTTTGGAAAGATCAATGATTCTTGATATATATAATAAGTCTAGAAGGGGATTTTCTTAATAAATAATAATGTACTATATTAAAATTATTTTTAAATTAAATTAAATTTTACGTTTTAAATTTTTTTTCTTTTTGTTCTTTCTCAACGAAAAGCTCAGCTTCTCTTTTACCTTGTTCAACATTAACAGTGTATATTAAAAGTAATGGTATGATCATCATGACGAGAAGAAACCAAAAACAATATCTTAAATCATGAGTTAAATCGCCGATAAATCCTGTCACCAAAGGACCGATCCAACTTGATCCTTTATCAGTAATTTCATATAAACCGAAAAATTCATTCTCGTGTCCTTTCGGAATCATGCTTCCAAACAAAACACGACAATAACTTTGTAGGGCTCCCAATACCAATCCAAAATATATTGCAAATATATAAATCTCTACGGTAAATTTCAATCCGATAGGACTCACAAATCCAAGTAATCCATAAATCGGTATTAGAGAATGTAATGTTCCTAAAATTAATATCATTGTTCTTGTTGATAATTCAAATTTTTGTTGTATAAATAAAAAGGTATAAACACCGACAAATGCACTGATGGGAATGAGCACCGCGGCGATCAACAATTCCGTGTTACCGATATTTAGCGACTTCTTCCCAAATAGGATTGCAACCGAAGCTATGGTATTAAAGCCATCGGATAGTATAAACCAAGATATTAAAAATTTTATCGTTTGAAGTAACTGTCTTGTTGACTGAAGTGTTTTACCAACTCTCTTGAATGAATAAAATAAAAAATTCTCTCCATTTGGTAATGGTGGACTTTTTCTCCTTTGTAACCAAATTAATGGAAATGTTAAGAGCATTAACCACCATGCACCAGCTAACGCCGTTCCCACTTGAAGACTGTAAGTAGTTCCATTCATCAAATATGAAATTGCTGCTGCTATTATTAATATCAATACCCCCGACGCATATCCTATCGCCATTGAATGTGATGACAATCTATTTGCTACTTCTTCTTCGATCCTTGATAAATCCTGTATTGATACACCTGAACTTTTGGCTTCAATGACGCGTGGATGTACTCGCGTGAATACCGGAATGTACGCTAAATAAAATACAAATCCAGCTCCAAAGCATACGTTACTGTTACAACAAATTCAACCCATTAACGCGCGTTTCTTAAAATAAATGAAAAAATCATAAATAATTAACAAATATACTGTATATATGTTACTTACGATATGATTGTAAGAAGTCCTGCTAACCAGTACAGGCTTGAATTGACCACTGATAAGAAAGCGATGACTGAAATTGCTCCAATATATGAGAACAACATAAGTAACTTTTTTTGATTTTCTCCATGGTCAGCAAGCGATCCAAAACCAATGTATACCAGGCATTGGATAAGAACTGATATTGATATGGTATATAAGGAAAAACTTGCTGTATCAACGAACCCTGTCCCATATCTCGTAACACATTTGTAGTCTTTTATGGTGGTATCACAAGGGGTCACGCGGTCCAACAGAAACCCTGCCTCACCCGCTAAATTTTCTAATATGATGGGTATAAAAACCGTTATAGCAACAACGCTATAAACTTCAGTCTAAATCAATATGGTGTGTGTGAAAATTAAGATTTTGAAGGTGGGCGTAATATATGCGTGATATTTATGTAAAAGAAATATTTATGGAAAAGATTCAACCTACCGCAGCATTATACATATACCATCCTCTTAATTCTTTAGAGGTAACTGGGGGTTCTTCATCTCCTTTATCATCTTCAATATTACCATAGAATTGTTTCAAGTTATGTTGACTCGTCGTAATCGTAATAGTTTTCCCTAAAGATAATTCATCGTTTTCAGTTATTACTGAATTAACATCCAAAGTTGATGAATTGGGAGTACCAAGTGATGGTGTGGGTATATCAACATTTAGTCGCCATGGTTTTTCAGACATTATAGTAAGTTTTTTTTTATTTTGAAAAAAAATTTGGGCAGCGAGAAAATAGAAAGGTTATAAGTCACATTTCTAACAGGGTATTTATAAGCAATTTGGCCACATGTGGCGAATTTTTAGTTTGAAGAACAAAGTAATATCCGTAAAAAAAAAAAATTAATCAGGTATATTACAATAGCATAGTGGTTTATCATCCTTATTTATCTATCAAATAATCAAAGAATTAAACCTTTTTGGAATCGATTTTCGGATACTGACCTATTATATTAAACGAACTGAATTGCTGGTTACGCAAACAAAGCGATGTGTCAATTTGTTTATGAGGAATGAAAAAATATTCATTCTCCTTTTTATAATTAAATTGAATGAATGATATACAGTATATCTACAAGAACCAAATATTACAAAATTGTGAAATTAACTTTCTTGATTTCCCCTGGGTTTCGAAGTCAAGTTGAACAAATTTTTATTCCTTAATTCCCCTTACTTTATTTATTTATTATCATAAAAACAGGAAACGAGGTAAACACTTTGAAATATACAGACTCGAATTTTGACTATCATTTGTTTATTCTCTTAAATATTTTAAAAATGTGAAATCATAATTAATTTATAGAATTTCTAATTAAAGAAATGGTTATACAATAAAGTGTCCCTTGTCAAAAAAAATTCACTAAATCGACAAATTTCCCTTGGTATTTCAACAAGATCTATGGTGATGATCGGAACTGATTAGCGTTAGTATAATTGTATTGAAATAATAAGCATACTAAAAATAAACATGATTAACGTTTTGGAGTAAAATGCGAAGTTCGTCAAAAATATCTGTGTGACATCTGACGGTTACTGCGCCTTCTTGATCACGGGACTATATAGGAATAATGAATTTAGAAAAACTTAATGCTAATGCTATTACTTTAAATTTAAAAAATTTTATTCTTACTAAAGGATTGGAAATCAAAGATTTATTACATTTTGGTAGTGATGAAGCCGCAACATTAGTTGGTACAAAAACAGGTGTTGCTAAACAATTGTAAAAATTTAATTCTTTTATTATATCTGTGCATTGTATTGCATTTAGCTGGAAAAGATACAGCAAAATATGTTCCACATTTTAATCATTATGAAAATAATATTAAAAATTATATCATTATTTTACAGGTTCTTATTGACAAATGCAAAATTTAAAAATATTAAAAGACGCATTAGAAGATTCTTAATTAAACATCTTAATATAGTTAATACAAGATGGTTATCAATGTCTAATTGTGTAAAAAATTTACATTAAATTCTGAATTCAGTAATCAATGCGCTGCACTATGATGCTCAATTTAGTGAAAATTATCTTATCAGAATTTAGCTAAAAGTTTACTTAAAGATTTAGATTATGAATTTGCTAATTTTTTGCAGATTTAAAACAAAATTAATTAAAAGAACATGTTAGTTTTTCAGATATTAAAATTCAATTAGATGTAATATATGATATAATAATAGTATAATATTGAGATTGATAGATCTATTTCTTCATATAGTACTTACAAAATTATAATATTTTACCAAATAATTTATCATCATTTATCAAAAAAATTTTCTGAAACAATTATTGAAAGTCTTAAATTTAGATTTTTACAATCTAATTTATATTATTTCTTTCATATATTTAATTTGAAGTTATTATTAACAAAGAAAGTAAATTGTAAAATGATGGTAATAAAGATATTAAAAAACTTATTGTTTTTTATAGAGTAGATAAAATGAATAGTATAGAAAGTAATTTCAAAAAAATAATTAATAGAGATGAAGCAAAATAATAATGGAAAATAGCAAAATATTATATAAAACAAATTAAAGATCGAGATATAGTAAGTATTAAGAATATATGTATCCTGATTTTTTAAATCAATTTTCAAATATTATTAAATTAATTAGAATATCTTTAATTATTTCTTTATCTAATGCATAAGTTGAGAAAATATTTTTTATAAATTTATTAAAACTTATATAAAAAAAATAGGATAGATATTAAATCATTAAATCAACATTTAATAATATTGCTTATTAAGTCAGATAATTTCGAAGATATGATTAGGATAAGGTATATAATTATTAGGTAATAAAAAAAGTACATAAAAATAATTAAATAGAATTTAAATTTTATTTGTATTTTTTTTAATCTTTTATTTTTTCTTCAATTTAAATAAATCAATATAAATTTTTTTTATTATAATATGATATGTAAAATTTTTTAAAATATTGTTATTTTATTATTTTTATTATTAATTATATTTTTTTTATTATAATTAAATAATTAATTTATTAATTTTTATTTTAAAAAATTTAATAAATCATTTAACAATTATAATATAAAATAATTAAAAATAAAAATATAAAAATCAAATAAATGATATAATTCAAAAGAAATTATTTAAAAAATAATGATTAATGTAAAATGATATAACCTAAAAAAGTATTTAAAAAAAATTTAATGAAAAGTTAAGTATTTATCAATAATTTGAATGAGAAGGACAAACAGTAAATCTTTTATTATAAATAAAAAAGAAGAAGTTAATAAAATAAATAGTAAATAATTGCTTTATAAAAGAGTATATTAAATTATTTCTTCCTTTTTAAAGTGAAGAGGATAATAAAATTATTAAAAAAAAATAACTAATAGAATTAATGATAAATTAAATGCTATAATTGCTATCAAATCGTCTAAAAAAGATAATCAATTAGAAAATACTTATAGATTCAGCTTAAAAGAATTTGTCTAAAATAAATAATCAATAAATAAAATATATTAAAAAATAAAAACTTTTGCTGCTATTTGAAAATGAAACTAAACTTAATCTGAAGAATTTTTACAAATTTTAGGCATATACACTATCTGGAAATAAGTTACGCAGTTTTGAAAAAATAGTTTATTATCATTTTTTTTTTAATAAAATATTAATATCTAGTTGGCCAACCATTATTGGCAATACATGCTTCTATTCTTTGAGACATATTATCAATTAATTTTAGGTAAGTTTCTTGCAAAATTTTTTTTCATTCTTCTTTTAGTTGCACTTCTAAATCTGCAAGTTTTTTAGACAGATCTGAACAGTTACGCAATAAACATTTAAGATGATCCCAAAGATGCTCAATGGGATTCAAATCTAGAGATTGAGTAGGCCAGTTAATTAACATTTTAATTTTTCTTTAGCAACCCATGCTTTAACATCATTAGTTGTGTGAATAGATGCATTATTGTGCTGAAATTTGTAAGATCAGTTACAAAACTTTGAATCAATAAATGACAACAGGTTATTATCTAAGATTTTTATATAATCATGCCGATTGATTATTCCTTCTATTTTCACTAAAGGACTCAATCCTTTGCCTGAAAAACATTCCCAAACCATGACTTCGCCACCACCATATTTAATGAATGGATTCAGGTTTTCAATATTAAAACGAGTGCCTAGTTCACACCAAACTTGAGAAGGACTATTATTACGAAAAAGAGTAAACTTTGATTTGTCGCTTCATATGACATTTCTCCATTGTTGTACTGTCTAATTTTATCTTTCTAAAGACCATTCTAGCTATTTTTGACGTTAATTTTCATTTAAAAATAGTTTTTTTGCAGCTCGATAAGAATTGTATCCAATTTAATGCAAATTCTTTTGAATTGTTTTGATACAAATATCTTGACTAGTTGTTGTTGAAAATTTCTTTTGTATTATATCAGCTGAAGCTTTATTATTTTTTTTAACAATTTTTTTTAAAATTTTGCGATCTTTATCATCAAGTAATAGAGGCTGATCACTTTTTTTTTGCTTAACATATCATCTAAATCTCCATATCGTTGAATTATTGTTCTAACTGTGGACTCTGATCGATTTATAATTCTAACAATATCGGACTTTCTGTGGCCACTTTTATATAGTCTAATTATTTGTGCTTGTTCAATAACGGTAAGTTCAGGATTTTTACCCATTTTGTTAGAAATAAGTTGTTAGATTGATTATCATTATGATATATTTATTTATGTTTATAATTATTTTTATTTTGTATGTTTTACAATAATAAACAGTTATATAAACAAGAATCAGGGCTTTCAATTGGTACCAAAATCAATTGATTTTATTGTATACAATTTCGAATAAAATTCAAAAACTAATCACGCAAACTTATTTCCAGGTAGTGTATATTATAATCAAAAAATGATTAGTGGTAAATCATACGAATTTTTTTAATGGCAAATAAGAAATATTATACAGTAACCTTTTTTTGATTAATCGCAAAATATCATAATGAAGAAGTTGTATAATTTAATTTATATAATATATAATAAAATTTTATAGATTATGTGTTTTTTACACAATGATTTTTATTAAAAAATAAATATTGTAAATTATTAAATTAAATTTTAAAAAACTGTATATCTATTATTAATTGAATATTATTATATGATATTATATTGTTATTAATAAACTTATTAAAAATAATTCTATTCTATTTTTTCTTATTCTATTAATTTGATTTTTTAGATTTTTTTATTATATAATATTTTGATAAATTTTATCTAAAAGTTTTAAGTGCTTTATTAAATATAAAATAAATATTATTTTTATTAAATTAATGATCTACATAATGTAATATTTTTAAATTAGATATTTTGTAAGTAAAACTAAAAAATAAACTATTGATTTAATATAATTTAATTTTCTTGTAATTATTATTATTAAAAATAGTAGAGCAAATGCTATAAGATATTTAAGTTATATATTTGTATTTTTTATTCTAATACTTTCTCAATAAGTTTTTCACTAACTATCACAGGTCAAAATATGATATGTCGGGATAAAATCATCATACTGATTCTTTTCCGATTCTTTACTCATTATATTATGATACTATTCAGATGAACATATCTGACCATTCACAGATTCCTGCTACCTTTCTAGACAAAGCTGATAAAATATCAGCATAAGAATACTTCATAAGCATCGAATTTAATCATTGAAGAATTGAGAAGAATACTTCATAAGCATCAAATTTAATCATTGAAGAATCAGGTATATGAAATATCCTGATAATTATCTTATATTTATATGATTATTGTTTATTCTTTTGAGTTATCATAAAGTGTCTGGAAGATATCATTTAATAATTAGAATACTATTCGTGAATATACATATACTGATATTTCATAACTAACGTTAATCAATTTATTAATCTATTATAGCAATAGCAATAGCAATAAAATATTACATATAATGTAATGTTATATGATTTAAATATACAAATAATATAACACTAATTAAATAATAGCAAGTATATAGCTTCTTTGTAATTTTCGCCATCTTTCGCTTTACCACACATCTTGAAATGAAATATTTGTGTTAGAAACTGTAAAAATTTTTTAATATTAAAATAAAATGTAAATAATTTACTATAGTTATGATTCTTATGTTGTTAAACCATTTTCGCTATCATCAAATGTACGATAAGATTGAGATATCGCCCATTTTGAGGCATCTTCTGGTGGTTTAGACTTATCGATCCATTTATTGTCATCATACTAGCGATGATGCGAAATTTTTATGTGGCTAACATTCTCACCAACTTGGTCAGCCTTGCGAAGTAAATTACGAACCTATTTAAACAAAAAAAAAAAAGAAAGAAATGTTAAATAAATAATAAATATACTAAATGATTTATTATAACACTTATACGGCTTGATCTCCATGGTTTGTCATAAACATGAATAACATGTTTATCTGATTGGTTTTTATTTTTCGGTCAGATGTTTTCCGCAATTTCTTCATTTGCTAGTTCTTCATCGGTCTTTGATACCTCATCACTATGATACTTACCTTCATCTATTATTAATTTGCAATCATCTTTATAATCGTCCTATGAAAATAAGGTTGGTCGAAGAGTTTTAAAAGAATCATCGTTAATAGCTAATATATGTAAAAACCCTTCTTTCGTCGTTCTTTTTTCTATTGTTAAAAAAAAAACTGTATAAATCGAATTTTTTGATATGCTGTTTCCTTATCGGTTACTTACATCCCCTCTTCGGGAATTAGTTCCCTTTCTTTTCTTATTGGATTTGACTTTACTCAGATCAAGGCTTAACTTCCATTGTTCTCGACGATGATGATATAATTGCTGTAAGACCCATTTTAATTCTGTCTCTTTATAACAAAATCTACCTAACAAAACCTTTCCAATTTCCTTCATAATGTTTTTTGAAATATGTTGAGAGATTTTACTCCATTTTTTGGTTGGATCGAGATGCAATGAATTGTCAAGTCCTTTGAGGATTTGTACTACTTCATCCTTAATTTAACAAAAATAAATAATATTTAAAAATATATTATTAAACTGATAATTAATTAATACTTACATGAAACAACTTATATTGTTGTTCGAACATATCTTCCAAAACAACACGAGAATGATAATGATATTCAGTAGTCGATTTAAGAGGGAGGAATACATCTCTTTGTATTGATGATTCATTTTGTATTTGTTGATTTTTTTTAAGGTTATGAACCTCTTCAGTAAGTGCCATAACAGCTTTGCTTAATGTTTCGATATCTATAAATTAAGATCACATAATATTATTAAATAAGAAAATAAAATTATAGAGTCTTAATTATATTATTTTGTTTAACGTCTTGAGTAATATCATATGTAGTAGGCAAATGTTCATTTTGAGTACGTTCATCTTGCATATGTTTATCTTGAGCATATTCATCCTGAATATTAAGCAAATGTTCTCTCAGATTATAAATAATGGGAGTTTGTGATCTTGATTTTCGAATGATAGGGGTTTGAGTTTGCGATTTTCTGAAGTTACAAGAACATCCTCTCTAAATATTATTATGGTGAATAATTAGTATAACTTAAAAGCTTTTTTTAATTATCTTAATCTCTCCTTCTTACAGAATGAGAACGATCTTTCACGGAACAAGATTGATTATCTCTTATGGAACGAGTATGATTATCTCTTATAGAACGAGTATGACTATCTCTTATAGAACGAGACCAACTATCTCTTTTTTTTGAGAAAAGAAACCTATCATTTCTTTTTGGAAAACGAGAATAACTATCTCTTTTTTTTGAGAAACAAGACCTATCACTTCTTCTTGGGGAACGAGAACAACTATCATTTCTTCTTGAGGAACGTGAGTTTGTGCGATGGTGATTCAAGTTTATGTTAAGCTTAGAATATTATTTTTGGTAACGCATTAGTACAAAGAAGAAACAAGAAAATGTAAAAATTAGTTTCTAAAAGAAAGTAAAGATCATGTTCTTTTATACCTTTATTTTTTAACAAACTCATAATGACATATTATTGTAATTATTGTATTTCATAAAATTGTATATTTATATATAATATACGTCAAACACCTTTTTTATTGTTAATATAACGATAATTAATATAAACTTTTTTTTTCACTTATAACAATGACAATTGATATACTTACATAAATTAAACTATTTATGATTAGTGTAAAATCTTACAGTGATTGTTATACTTAAAAGGAATAGTTTGATAATCATGAAATTGATATTCGTATCCTGTTTTATATCCATGATGAAGTATAAATAACAAATATTAATAAAATAATCCTTTTTTTTTTTTTTTATTCTCTTTTAATTCTCAAATTTAAAATGACAAAAAATAGAAAAACCAAAAAGTCATTTATAAAGCAATCAAGTAATTCATCGAAGGATGGATATAAACAAAGTTCAAAAAAAGTTCAGTATCAATGTAATAAATGTAAAGGTCAAATGGTTGATTCATGTATAAAAAAAAAGCATAATACAAAAAGAGACATTATACTGAGAGGAATTATTGAAGATAATATAAATTTAAATAATCAGTATATACCAGTAGAATTCGATGATCCAATCGATGATTCAATGCATATTGATTTGTCTAATAGTGATAATGATGATGACCAAGAAGAATTAGATCGATCTATTACCCAAGAAGAA
>CAJVPQ010003061.1:0-11997 GCA_910591825.1 Funneliformis caledonium
TTTCAAAAGATCAAATTCGAGCCATAAAGAAGTTGCGTAAAATGGTAGAACGAGAAGAGTTCAATTCTAAACAGCAAGTCACTTTGGATTCGTGTTTCGGAACTAATACTAACAAAGGTTAGCGGAGTATTTTTTTTAATGGTTTATTTGTACTGTAATGAGTTGGTGAAAACGTAATCGAACGTTTTATAATAAAGTTGTGCCGAATTTGTATCCAATTAAATCGATTACTAATTGACCTTCCGAATATAAATCATGAAATTCGAATTTGGCAATAACCCCTGAATCTATTAGTTGCCCCTGTATTCGTGTTGTATAATTAATTATCAATATACTGAATTTGGATACGATATTCAGTATTACAATATAACGAATAATCACTTAAAATTCAGTAAGCCATTTATCCGAATTTTTCACTATAATGAATCGTGACCTTCAGAAATCAAGATTCACTATAGAGAACTTTGACTGTACAATATATCTTAAATTAAAAGACCATTACTTGAATACTTTATATCAGATGACACCATTAAAAGAAGAGAATTAGCATGAGAGAATGTTACAAAAAAAGGTATAAGAGGTCTTGTTTTTACTATTATAGGCAGTAAATACTGAGCAGAAGCCTCTTTTATAAGTTTCATCTACTTCTCAGACCGTTCAGGAAAAGCAGATCCTTAAGGGACTGCACCAAACTGAAAGAATGGCAAATAATATTATGAAAATAGAAACATTACTAGATAATAACCATTCAAAAAGTGGGAATACTTTAAATTATGCTATTAAAGCATATGCTCAATACCATTCAGCTGAAAAAAAATAATCAAATATATTGGCCTAAACCTTTAAAGATAAATTTTCTTTGAAAAAAGAATGCTGATAATATTGCAACTATTTATTACAAAATAGGGGTTTAATAATTCCATGCATAATGATAGATTCAGGTTCTGATTCTTCTATCTTTTCAGATAATATCGCAGAAGTTGTTAAAGAATTATTAGGTATTAAAATTAATAGGAAAAAAATTTATAGGCTTAATAGAGTTGCAAGTCAATTAATATCTATCGGTACTATAGATAATATTCTTATAACATTGGTTCTGAAGAAAATATAGTTACTATTATAAATGAATTTTCTGTTGTGTTTGCAGAAAAGAATCATAATAGAAATGCTAAATCTTTAATAATTCTCAATACTTAATGGCAATATTGAGCTGGATGGGAGCCTTTAATAAAAGGAAAATTTAAGACTACATGTAATGGAAAGACTATTACCATTCTTCTATCAGTTCACAAATCTCAGCATAATGTCTATATTGTAGGAAAAGAGCCACCAAAAGAGGATAAGGAATCATCATGTGAAGTGCCTCTCAGCTCTCAGGTTTCTGTTATTTCTTTTAACCCTGAGAAGGACTTAAAAAAAATGCAAAGAGCTTGAAAAACGCTTTATAAAGATTAAAAAAATGCTCTACTTAGCCTTAAATACTAGTAAATTTCTTGCTGATATATGTGAATCTTTATATAAGGGTGGTATTAGCTGTTAAACCCTTAAGTTTTTCATCACAATTAACTAAATTTTTAAGAAGAGATTCCACCCTGACTTCTTGAAATGTATCAGACAAATTGTTAGAGGAAGAGTCTATATCATTTTTGTTATTTTTTTCTATTATATTGGTCACTTCAGTAACTGACTTCTCATCTATTTTAACCTTCTTTTTTTTGACTATTCTTTTTTGAAATCTCTGTAGTCAAAAGGGATATAGATAATACTTCTGATTCCATTTCAAGAATCTGTTCTGTCTTATCCAAAGCAAGTTGATCGAAAGAAGATAAAATAAGCCCTTATTGGAGACATTCATTATTATTTCATATTTTGTAAACACGCTGAGCACTAATATGAAATTTTTCAGTCATTTTTTTAATGCATTAGGTATCCTGCCTCTGGATTCTCTAATTTCTTTGATATCAGCTTTGGTTAACAGGATTGCATTAGATCAATAAAATTTTTTATGGAGATGGGTGATCATTATTTTAATTAGATTATATATGTAAAAAAACTACCAATAATTTTTTCAATACCTTTCAATATGTATCAAATATTTCTAGCAATTCAATATATATCAGTGCCTTTCAAAATGAATCAGTACCTTTCAATATAGATCAGTACTTTTTAACACATATTAGTATTTTTTAATGTATATCAATATTTTCTTTCAGTAAGTATCAATAAATATGAATGTTTGCTAATACTTTTCAATACGAATCAGTGATCTTTTTTTTTCAATGAGTATTAATAAGCAATAGATTCGCCAAAAATAATCATAAGGCCCTAGCTGATTTTTTTTTGTCTGAAGTAAAAAAAAATATTAATAAAATACTCCAGATCTGTACCTTAAAAGATCTGAATAATGGTAATAAACTTGGAGATATTCTAGCTAATTATTATCCTTTCAATCAAACAGATCTTGAAGAACAATTTTCTTGCACAAAAAAGATCGTGAAGTTGCTATATATTGAAAAAGCCAGTTTGTGAATAACTATGATATCTTAGATTGTGAATACAGACGCATGTAAGATGACTTAAATAGATTTAAGAAAGAAAATGAGAAACTTTCCAATCAGATATATCAACTTAGAAAGAAGATAACATGCTTATAATTAAAAATAAACAATCCTAAGCTTATAGACGAGATAAGATAATTGAATTCAAAGATAAATAACCTTAAGCTTCAGATTACTCATAAAGATATTTCTCTTACAGATGCTGAAAGCAAATTCTTTATAAAATCAGAGGAGATGCAAGTCTTCCAATCTAAGATAAAGAGATACAGGTTCTTCAATCAAGAGTAAAAGAATTAGAGCAGGATGTTTTTTTAGCATAGAATGAGTTATCAGAAATAGAATCTCTCAAGCGTAAATTTGAACTAGAAAAGATAGAACTATCTACAAAAATACTAGCCTAAATTTGGCAAAAATGGACTTAGAAGATTCATTGAGCGAAAAAAAAGATGAATTGAAGCATATAAAAGATAATTTAGTTACAGCATAAAAAGCATTAATAAAAAAAAGACTTTCTCCTTCAAGAAGCTAATGATCGTTTAGCTAAGCAGATCCCAAAAATATCTAGTAAGTCTAAAGTGCTTGAAGGTGTTAGCAGACTGAAGAAAGATAATAGTATCACTAGTCTTGAAACAATTCTAAAATTACTCAATTTCTTTTTTTTCAGTATGTAATCATTTTCGTAATAGTATTACTAATTATATACATCCTATAATGCATGTTCTCTTATCTATTTTCTTTTAATTCACCTTACAATGAAGAAAAAAATATTTTGAACTATAAATTATCCTTAAATAGAAATATTCATACAAATTGTATTACATCTGACAGATTGGCTAGAAATATTAACTAATTATGCTGATCATTTTTACTGGCCAGCATTAATACAGGATCACGTTTTTCGCAGTATAGATAATAAATTTTTTACTATTTTATATTAATATTCAAAAATAAATATCATGTGATTTTCCCTTACAGCCCGTAAGCGAAATTTGCTAAGAAAAAAAATAACACTGAATAATGGGATTATAATATCATTGTAATAAATTTATTAATAATATATACAATCTATCTATTTTAACTTAATCAGATGTTACTGTTGAACTATCTTCTAAATTTCTACTTAATCTACGTAAAGGAATATTATGCAGTAAAGATATGTTAACAATTAAAATATTTCACAAAACTAACAAAGTTTTAATGAATTTGACCAGAACAGAAAGTTCATACAAATAATGATTAAAATTATAGATTTGCGTAATTTGTAATAACGATATACTTCAACCTTGTCTCTAATCAGAATATTCAAATATAGCTTTTGTTCCGCTACTTGCACTCCTATAATTCCAAATTGATCCTTCTTAGGTTTGTGACTTTTTTAGACCCAGTATATTCCATTATTAGTTTCACACTATAATTTTACATTATCATTGTCTTTCTTCTGCTTATTACAAAAAATCATGAGCATTTTATGTACATAAGTTCATAAAGTTTATCACTTTTTTTTGACACAAGTATTATATTCAGCTATCTTTCTATACATCACCTCTTCTATCTGAACTTGCTATACTTTGGCATTCAAAACTAAAAAAAGAATTATATTCATCAATTTAAGATTCGTAACTAGCTATAGTAAACATTGATATTACAAAAAACTTACATAGTAATAAATGCATATTCTCTAAAAGGGTTATCAAATAATGTAGCATGAATTGCGAAAACAACTACATTATTAATATAGGTACCCTCATTCATCATTTCAACAAATTCAGGACCAAAAGCTGAATTGCATCAAACACTTTTTAATATATCATGAATTTTTAACGTGATTTTGTTAAGCTTATTATCATCTTCCTTCCAGTTCTCATCATATGTTAATCCTTCTTACAACCTTAGTATACTTCGTGACATAAAATTTATTACGAATTTTACACATTCTTCTAACCTTGAGGTATTGTTGGGGGTACTATTTCTTCAACCAGTTTCTGGAATGAATATAATTAATTTTTAGATGATAAAAATAATATATATTATCTTTTACTATTAAGAAAAGAGAGTATTAGCGAAGATACATACCATAAATTTTTTCTTTTGTTTTTTTGATAATTGAGCTACTAGTAATGAATCACCACTAATGACCTGACTAGCCAAAGGGATCTTTCAGGTTAGTTCAGAGATTTGTTAATCTATTTAAAATAACTACTAACTTCTGGCAAAGTTTTAATGTCCTGGTCTAAATAATACGAATACCTCATATTAGTCTGACTTGTCAGCATGATAAAAAAAAAGATAGTGCTACCTACAGCAAGTTTTCCTTTTAACTTATTTATATTGTATTTAATCTGTTCTGAAGTAAGAGGCTTCTCTTTATTCTACAAGTCAAAAAATTGTTATTAAATATATTTATATTATCTACTCTTTCTTAAAACATATCATTTTTATAATTCTAATATCCTACAAATTACTAATACAATCAAAAGCAATATTGAACTAACGCAGATATACAAATAAGTTAGATAACTGCTGATGTATCAAATGAAAATTTAAATAATCGTGTAGTTATCAAAAAATAACACAAAGAAATCATCTGATATAGCCTGACTACACGAATAAAACTTTGTGTGATACAATATTAATCACATTAAACAAACATGGATTTCAACAAATAACCCTTCACACCATCGAGAAAAATCCTATTGGTAGGCTAATAAGATTTTTATACTGACATACCTATCTCCTCAGAAGTGTTACTATCTACGTACTTATCATTTGATATAATATGATCATAATATTTCACTTATAAAATAGCGTACCTGTGGTATAATTTGAATAAGTTTTCCAGAATGTTTAAAATCTATACCATGTGAGTTTTTTATCAAATTAACCGCTTTTTCTACAACGCCTCTTAATTTGTCTTTACTAATCTAAGAATTTTCTTCTAACCCTTAGTAAATAACAGAGTCTGTCATTAAATGTTCAGTCTTTATGCTGGTCAAATATTCTACAGTATTTACGTATAAATATTCTAAAGATATAATAATGAAGGTAGTCAAAATATAATGTTAGAAGCCTGCTAAGCGAATAAAAATAATGTAAATTTCAATATCTTTTCACCATACTGTCTTTTTAAATGTATTGTAATTTTCCCATTCATATTTTCTCTGAAACTGAGTTTATGTTAAGGTCGAAGTGAGAGAATGTGTGAGGCAGTTTATGCCAAAAGTTTATATTCGAAGATAAGAGCATGCAGAATGTGCATTAAAGATCTTAACTTTTAGAATAGTGTGACAATGCATATACAAACTTTTTTTTTCACTTGCCTGACCGCTTAATAGTTAATACTAAGATCTGACAACATTATATAAATATATTCTGCTCAGAATCGTTGATGTCTCCTTCTGAAGTAAATACATATATCAATAAATGCTATCCTGCTATACATTGTAAGAGAAAAAAATCAAAAATATTTTAGGGATATGTGTGAAAATCAATTTATCACACAAACAGTTACATAAAGTTACAGCTGATTTATATGGTATGTCATTTATTATATTATATATACTTTAACGAGAATCAAAAACGTGCTAATTTATGTCACATATACCTACATGCATTGGCCTTGAAGCGCTTCACATAATGTATTTATACAGGATAATTAGCTAATTTAGTCATATAGATTCTTATTCAAAATCTTATTGGGAGAAGTGTAACATTAATGTTACAGCTAAACCAATAATATCTGGTAAAGTTTTAGAACAGAGTTATTAATATGGTAAAATTGAAACTGAAAATATTATGATTTTAGCTTTGAGAACTGTAACATTAATGTCATACTACTTTACAAATAAAAATTAAAAATAGTTGTAGTAAAGGTCTTAGTAGAGATCGCCTTTTATTATCAAAAGTTACATAAAATACATATAGCAGTAGATATGCATTTATTCGTTTAATCTAGCAATAAAAAAATCAACAACATCTAAAGATAAATTTAAGATTGTAGTAACATTAAAAGACTTTAACCGTTCTATTACTTCTATATCACTAACATTACTAAAGAGTCTGAAAACTTTTTTATCCTGTTCCTTTCTTTTTTGAAGGTTAGTTTCGGTAAGTTTATCTTGCATAGAAATCTGATTCATGATTCTATCATTAACTTTAACATTAGATATATCCTCATTACAAGTTTTTCTAAAATAATCAAACAATTGCTTAATGGCTTGACCAAAATTATAATAGCATCGAAGCAAATCATAAGTGGTTCTTCAAAGATTGTCTTCAGCAGTGTTAATCTTATTATATAAATTGAGAAAATCAAGCGAGTTTACATTTATCTCAAGGATACTCGATTGCAAAATAATAGGATCTCGAAAGAAATTATCTTCTGGAGACTCTGGAGAAGTCAACTCCATAATTAGTTTTTTCAATATAAGGGAAGCATTTCTATTAACCTGTTTCCTAGTCTGCTTCACTTTTTTATTCGAGATTTTTCAGAAGCAAACTCATTAGAACGTTTTTTTCCCACCTTAGTTCCTTCAGATAATTGGCAAATAGGGCATAGCTTTTGCAGGTTATCGATGCAATAATAATGCATAGCATGCTTATAGGGCAAAAATACTAGCAGTCTTAAGGGTATTTAGGAAAAGATTTGGATGATATCTTTAGAACATTTTGCATACGTTAAAACTGCTTTGTTACTTTCAGTTTGTTGATACACAGCAACCTTCACATCTTCTATAGCATTTTCACATATTGTTAATGAAATTATTGTAAACTTTTTGCCCATCAGGGTTGATATAGCCAAAACATTACTTAATTAAGATGATTATGAATCCCTCTTAGCTTCTATAGTGTCAATGTTCTTTTCACAACCAGGGAACAGATAAGAGTTCGAAAGCTTTTTTTCTATACAAAGTCTATAGTAAGTATGGCCCTAGGTGAGCATGGTAAATCCTGTAATAGGAAATGAAAAGATTTCCTCATTACATTCAGAACATGGCCCTAGTTCTGGAATGTCAATATCTCTGACATCTTTCTCTTCGAGACTTTTAAGTATTTTATATCCAAGGATTCTAAGATTAATAAGAAAAGACGATGACACACTACTTTGCTCTGAACCTGATATGATGGATATACTACTAGCTTTTGCCATTACTTCTTGCCAATATTATTCATACAGTCACTTTTATAGTACTTGTAATTTTCGCAGGAGAAAACATTCCCTGAATTTTCATCAGCAATTATACATCACATTTTGTTATTCATTACCCTTTTGCAAATCACAACGATTAGCATCTCATGCGGATAAATAGTTTTTCTAGGGTTAGAGGTAAAGTTTATGTGATATGTTATTTCTGATCTCAGGCTAGGTTTTTATCGATGACCCAAACACGTTGTAGAGTCTTGAGAGAATAGTATCATATGACACATATAATAGTATATGCATAGAGAATTACTTGACACTGAGTCCAAAAGGAGCAATATTCTAGTAAGAATAAGAGTAAAAAAATAAACTGAATATTTATCGCTCCAGAAAAAAAAATCTAATAATTATGTAAACTCTATGACTTAGCTGATCCAATTCGCTCACAAGTCTCACTTATTGCTAGTAGCTGAATATGTGAGATACATATTCGTTTTGATATTTCTCTGATAGCTTAACCCTTATAGCTCTTTTTTCAGTCTCTTCATAAGGAATATCATCTTTGACCATATTCTTATAAATCATAATACGTCAATGCTCATACGGTAAAGTGGTTATACCATCAGATAGGATTTAGTACTTAATATCTATTAGGCAGAGGGCCTTCTTTCAGATTTGACCAGAGATAATATGTGGTCTTTTGATCAAATACCTATATTCTTAGCATAGAATATTTCCTTACCAAAGAGACAATCTCGATAGATTAGAGTCATGAGGTTTGCTTCAGTTCGCATAGCTAATTCCTTAGTTTCTTGCTCCAATAATGAGGACTTATCTATCAGATTATCTTGCAGGAATTCCTCTAAAGATGACATATATGTATTTATTGCCATTTCACTTATACCCTTTTTACTAACCCCTTATACTTAGACTTTGTGAACTTATCAGCTAAGACATAGTGATATAATTTAAAATGAATATGCATAGATTCTGTAATCACATTTCCTGAAGTCTCATCTTTATAAAGTCCAATAGTCTTAGTATCATTAAGATTGAAGAGATCTGGTCATTCAGCCATGTCTTTATAAATATCTTCAATCTTAATTTTGAAATATAAAGGAATCAGTATCCATATAGCCAAGCTAGACCTTATCACCATATCTCTCCTTTATATATCCATACTAGAAGTGATACATGTGAAGCTTGTTAAGATCTAATACTGATGCTCTAACTATTATAAGTTTATTAAGAGTCACGTTAGCCTTTTCCATATGCGTTTCTACTAGTGTATCTTCAAGCTGTCTATCATACTTAAAAGATAGCTTGTTAATCTTATTTAAGAATACCTTTTCATTCCGCTCATTATTCATTTTTATGAGCTTAACATTTTGGTATTTGCAAACATTTTCCATAGTCTTACCATATACAGAATTATTCATAAGCTTAAAGAAGTCTTTTTCAAAGGTATTCTTAGCCTCTTGTCATTTTTCTATATTAAATGCAATATTTGGGATGAGCCAGTTAGTCTGGTCAAAGGAAAGGATCTCTGAAACTTCATCTATAATCATGTCTAACTTTACATAGTATTGAAGCTCTTGATAATGGATGACATAATCATTTCTCAGGCCAAGATGAGGGACTAACTTTTCTGTTTTAAAGAAGCATTCACCATCTAAATTATTCACAAGCTTTATATTATATGGACTTAGCCAATTCTTTTCTATAGTGACATTCTCTACTGCTGAAGGCAAATCTCTCAAATAATCATGAGTCTTAAGAGGGAAATGAGTCTTAATGTTTAAGAAATATTCATGTAAGGCATTTGACTTAATCTTAAGAATCTTTTTGAAATATTTCTTTTGTATAACTGGATTCTTAAGTAAATACTTCCAGCTAGCCTCCCATTGATAATTTCCAATAGGTAAAAACTGACTCATAGTCCAGCCATAAAGATTGTTTGCATTGATATATAAGATCTATGATATGAGTTTGGATGGGTTGAATGTCTTACCCATTTTAGAATTATTGGCCTTGAAATATCACTTATAAGCCTTAGATATGCCACCTCTCTTGGCCTTTTTGATGAAGTTATGTATTGACATATCTGTAAATAGCTCAATCTTAACCTTAGTCTTCTTGAGCATAGCATCCTAAGATAAAAATGGGCTGAAACATAGTGGCTAAGATCGAGTTCATAATATTTTATGCATGTCTTTCAGAATTGAGTTCAGATTTAGCAAGAGAAAATACGTCGATTTTAAGATAAAGATCATGATACTCACCTAAATTCTTACAGCTGAATGTTTTCCATACTTTCTGGATATGATGATAATCCTTCTGCAAGATTTTTCCTTTTTGAATTGTAGTAAATTCGTGAATTAGTAGGAGTTCAGTCTCTAAGAATCTATCTTAAGAATCTATATAGTCATAACAATATATTCTTTTGTGAGTTACTAGAAAAATTTAACCTGGAGTAAAGTCTTGTAAAATTAGCTAAGCTATTATTCATAAACTGCTGGCTATCAATATATTTGAGCTGTCCTACTTTCATTGACTTATATCACTCAAATGTCTCAGCTATAACTTTTATCTGATACGCATTAACTGAGCATTCAACAGATTCACAGATTAAATGAAAATCATAGCCTCTGAAGTTATAAAGACTATTGGGATTGGGATCTTTCATGGTTTGATCTTGAGTTTGAGATTACAATCTCTATAGGCTGATTCTTAAAACTTACCTGTAATATGGTAGTGGTCCCAGACCTTATTAGCCTTAGCTTTTTTACAAGCAATAGTTTTAGTTGCTTTTTCAATAGTTATTTGGATACTATTATATTCTGCTGTTACTTTTTTGAATGTTTTTGCTTCTCTTTAAGACTAACTATTTTACTTTTTAAACGCTTAATTTCCTTTATATTTATATCAAACTTACCTTTACAGATCCAACAAGTATCAGCCTTGACAAATTTCTTGTTGTCTTCTTCAGTTTCTATTTGATCAACTTTGATAGCTAAGACTTTATTGATGCTGACTAGCTCTTGATCAATCCTTCAGACAAATTCTTGGGTAGCATTTTCTCCTCTATATAGGAACAGATTTCATAGATCTTTAGTATCGATCCAATAAATAATATAACAAAAACTGTTTACCTTCTGCTCAGTAAACTTGCGTATTTGCCCATCATAGGATTTGAATAGTTTCATTATCCCACTTGAGCAATCTCACTTCTTATTATCAGCCTCAAAATCTACTATAATTACATATGGAGAATTAATCATTCGGTCATAGTTCTTGAACTACTCAAAATCATTAATCCCTTTTACTGGTAGATTAACTCTTTAGGTCATCTCTCCTAACCTGAAACAATGTTCTCAATGATAGTTTAAAGATTTTTTTAAAGGAAAACTAAATATACAACATCTGTAAAGATGACTTTTTTCTTTATGTGCAATATCTCTAGATACTAATCTGTTAATATTTTTGATCTATAGAAAGTGATTCTTTTGCCCATATTTATCTATGTCCTCTGATTTAATAATATCTGTAAGGGCTAAGAGATCGATTATATATAGTCTTTTGTAATTCTTACTAGCAATTACTACCTTTGGAGTAGCTGTTTTTTCATTCCACTCCCAGATATTGATGGAGATATCTGGATTTATCTCCTCTATCTTATTAAATATACGTGAACAAATTGGAGTAGGTATTGGGATTTCATCTAGCTTGAAAATGTCTAAAAATTTTTGAAGACTTTTTACTTTAAATATACATCTACCAAGATGATTTATAATTTCATCCTGATTAGCGAAATAGCATCCTAATGCATCCTTAGAGACATTTTTCAGATAATGCATTTGTTTTTGAGTTAATAAGACCTTGATTATTCAGATTGATAGTGCACTTTGTATTGGCAAGCCTCTTGGGTGTTAGCTTATATGATCCTCCAATAGCTCGACGGTATGTATAAGATTCTATTAATACCATTTCTAACCGAAGAAGAATTTTACCAGACTCTTTCTTCAAGTATTTTTTGATCTTTTCATTGATTTCTTCAGCAGAGTTAGTTATATGCTCATCTATATCATTTTCTGAGAGAAGTACAGTGGGATATCAAAGGTCACCGGACACTTAAAAATTAGAAAATCGATGGAAATTTTGACCTCAAATTAAACTTTTTTTTTATTAATTTAATCGAATTTGATTAAATAAGCAAAGTTGTTTGTTTTAATGTTTTACATATATTTTAAAGTTTTTTTATAATATTTAATTAGAAATAAAAATATTTATTGTATATTTAAT
>CAJVPQ010003062.1:0-11995 GCA_910591825.1 Funneliformis caledonium
TTCGATTTTATTATTATTTAATTGCATGGGTATTATGATTTGAAAATTTTAAACGAAGTGGAACAATAATTATGGAAATCACTGTATATACTCTCATATCCACTTTTATCTTTGCTATCATCTCCACTCTCATCAGATCCATTTAAAGAATTTGATATCTTATATTTTTTTAAAGGACCTGATAATAATTTCGTCTGAAATTGCCTCTCAAAAACATTTGACCTATATGCAAACATCACTTAATTTTGCCTGACGAAAATTTCCCATAGAAGTTGTTCTTGCATCATCCTTGAACATTTAGCTTATGCCATTCTCTTCGTAAATTTTCTTTGAATGGTTTATTGATCGCAACATTGAGCGGTTGGCAAATGCTAGTCAATCTGCCTGAAATGACTACCAAATTATATCCATTTTCGCAAAACTTTAATTTTACCGATTCTTCAATATGACCCCTAAATGAATCATATACTAACATTACTAGAATATTGTTAGTTCTTGCATCATTAAGATAAATCATATACCTTTTCATCAGATCAGCATTCATCCATGCACTTTCCTGAAATCACACTACTACTCTAGAAGGAATTTGTTCTTTTCGTAACATCTGTTTTCCTTTAAAAATGCAGATAGATGGTAATTTAGTACCATCTATAAAAATGAATAAAAAACTATAAGTACAATAAAATTTTCCTTGCATTTCTTTTCAGTAAATTCCATAAATTAGTCCTTATCTGCGGCACATGTTAAAATTACAATAAACTAATTCTTCTCGTTACCTGTTGCTCAAATATGCACAGTTTTTTCACCTTTTGAATTGACTGTGATATTGCCAGCCATATCAAACCAAATAGGTGTCTCATCTATATTAAAAATTTCACCTATTTCAAAGGATTTTTCTGTTCTAAGACGAATAACAAATTGCTGAAACTTTTCTAATGAATCTTGAGTTTGAATTGGAAATTTTTAGGATATTTTTGTAAGTCTTCGTAATGTCAGTTTGTATCATTTCAAAAATGCAACTAGCCAACGGTAAGATATTTTAAAATCCTTTAATGCATTACTATAAAGAATTAAAATTTCAGGTTCTTTCAATATTTTCAGCATTCTATATAGTATTGTTGCATAAGTCACTGCAAAAGCCTACTTTCTTTGTTCTATTATTCAATTATACAGCTTTCTTTCAGCTTTTAAAAAGAAAGCTTTTCAGTTAGATCCAACCTGTCTACTATTTTTGCTTATGTCACTTGACCAGTTTGTGCTTAACTTCATTTAATGTCCAATCATGCTGGTATCAAGTTCAAAATATGCAGCAGCATTATTTCTTCCATGCTTCTTTGTATAATCTACAACCTGTAACTTTTGAGAGAGAGAATATGATTTCTACTTTCGTTTAGCAATTTTTTTTGTTTTTTTTGTGGCTTAATCTTTTGTTTGCGTTATGACCATTTTTTTGTAGCATTTTTAGATAAATAAAGAAAGACCATCATGTGTTTATGTATGTATATACAACTCAATTTATTAGATCTGTGTATTGCATAACAAGATGATTAGCAGTCATAAGATTTGGAATCTTCATTTTTAACATTTGACATAATTTCTAAATTGTTATCTTAGCAAATTTTTTTAGTATCTGAAAATAAGCATCCCTATAGCAAAAAAGAGGTGCTTATTTTCAGAAGAATATAGTAATATTAAAAAAATTTATAAATATTATTTTTAACTTTAACTAATAAAACTGTTTTAAATATATATTTGATGCTAATTAATTTTGATGATATCAAAATTAATTACATCAATTCAACATTTATTATCCCTTAAACTATAAAGGTTTACAAATAAATTTACCTACTTATTTACTATAAATTCCTTTCTGATTTACTTTTATGAAAAATTAAAATTTTTTTTAAATTTATTTTTTAAATTAATTTTATAAATATATATAATATGGTATCCAGACATTTCGCTGAAACTGTTTCATCAAAACCTATTTCGCCGAAGCTGATTGATTTACTGAAAGGATATTTCACCAAACGTCCACTTTATCAAATGTCCATTTTGCCGAATAGACTTTTCACTGAAAAGATGTTTTGCTGAATGAATATTTCATCAAGTGGATGCTTCGTCGAAGTAATGTTTTGCCAAATCCATTTTGCTGAATGGATACTTCTCTAAATCCGTTTCATCAAAAGAACATTTCATCGAAAAAATAGAAATCAAGCAGTATTAGATTATCAAAAAAAATAAGATTTAATTAATCATAAAAATAATAGATAGCAAACAATGTAAATTGAAAAAATTTTCTTTGTAAGAGTAAAAATTACATTTTGTAAAAATCTATTTTTTTTTCCTTCTATTTTTACCATTCTTATTTAAGATGGATCTAAATTGAAAAATTTTTAAAAATTTTTTCTTTGTAAGAGTGAAAATTCCATTTCGTAAAAAGTTTATTTTTTTCCTTCTATTTTTACCATTCTTTTTTAAGATGGATCAAGAAGTCTGTAATCTAGTAAATTCAATATGCAGCTAGCCCAAATTACAGTTAACGATCAAAATTATGCGGATATTTTAATTTATCAAAATTAGGCAGATCGATCATTACGTGATTATATAATTAAAACAATATATCATTTTTTACTTATGACGATAAATAATACCCCAAACCTTTTCCTCTTTTAAATAAGTTCATGTCAAATATGAAAGTACTTCTAAAACTCGTAGTGCTATTACTTATGGTTATAAATGTGAACAGTCAGGTTATACTATAGCTAAATAACTAGGATGCATGTCTATATTATTCTTAAACGTCTTCGCGAAACTGGTTCTTTAATACCAATCTAGTATTAAAGTGCTTGAAAAGTATGTAAAGGATGCATGGAAAAATTTTCATCTGGAATATTAAAAAACTGATTGATAGCTGCCATGGCGAATTGGCGCAATTGGAAATAGGATTAATTATTAAATTTTTTTATAAATCAATAAATAAAGATATATTTGAATTTATTTTGTTAAAATTTTATTTTTATTATATTATGTGTATATAATTTTTTTGATTTTAAAAATGTTTGCATAATTTTGGTCGTTGACTGTAATTGCAAGAGAATACCTATTAGTTAAAGATAAGAGTATTGATAAAAGATATTATTAGTGCTGTAAATTTAAAGATGTTCTTAATTGCAAAGAAAAAGCAATAACAGATTTAGAAAATAAGAAGCATGTATTAAAAAAATTTAATGATCATAACCATACATCCAATAAAAGCTGTACAGAAGTGATTTAAACTCTTAATAATATAAAGAAAGCAGCATCTAATAAATTAAATCAGCTGATGCAAATAATCTAACATGTAATGACCAATATGTCTCAAGAATCCACAAACTTTATAAGATATTAATATTCCTGACTACTTGCGTAGAACTATAAGTAGGAATCAATTTTTAGCAAAGGAAATAGAGTTAGAAGATGAAAAAATGCTAATATTTTGCATAAATTCTAATCTCAAACATCTATATGAGATCAGTTACTGGCTAATAGATGGTATATTCAAAACAGTGCTATTATTATTCCACCAATTATACTCAATTCATACACCAGTAGGTAGAAATGAAAATTCTCATATTTTTCTAATGATCTATGTATTAATGACAAGTAGATCTGAAAAAATGTATAAAAGATTATTTGAAAAAATTGTAGTTTTAGGTGAATAAGCTGGTTATGATTTATCACCAAATGTAATTATCACTGACTTTAAACAAGCTGTGATAAATGTAACCTGATCTGAATTGCCAGATTCTATTCACAAGTGTTGTTTTTTTCATTTGTGTCAGAATTTATGGAGAAAAATACAAGCAGAAGGACTGGCAACTGAATATGATAACAATCAGGATTTCAGCATCAATTTGCATCATATTATGGCACTTGCTTTTTTGCCACCTGAAGAAATACCAGCTGTGTTTGATCAAATTAAACACATAATACCTAAAAATGCTGCAGGTATTATTGAGTATTTTAAACAAAACTATATACGCAAAAGAGTTAGAAGAAATCTTAGAAATAGATCTACCTGTCATTTACCCCTACTATTTCTATCAGAAATCTGGTCTGTAGATGATCTTGTTAAACTTGACTATCCTAGAACTTAAAATATTATTGAAGGATGGCATAATAGATGGAGTAACTTAATTGGCAAAGTACATATTAGAGTCTATATAATTATAGAAGAGTTATAAAAAGAACAGCAGCAAACAGAAATACAAATAAAAAATATTAACCATAGAGCACCTTGACCACATCAACGTAATTAATATACAGTCAAGTCTCTCTACAGTCACACCTCTTGGGATCATAAAATGGTATGATTATGGGGAGATGTACTTATGATGAGGTTTTTGCTATATAGTTACACATATATAAATTTTTAAATTCATGTGATTATATGTGTAAAAAAATTTAAAACATTAATTTATTTAAGGAATAGACAATAATACCTTCTATAATGTGCGATAAATGGTCATTTAATATAATATTTTAAAAATAAATTACATCTAATTTTTATTGTAAAAAATTATTTACGAAAAAAAAAACTTCAAATTATTTATTTTACTATTCTCCTGACCACCCAACTTATTAAATAATTTTTATTTTATATTAACACATACACAAAAAACTGCATATATATTATTTAAATTTATGTATAACAAACCCCCTATTTTATTATTAAAATTATATCATATTATATATTATATTATAAAAAAAAAAATGTAATCATTTAAAAAAAATCAAGTGTGATTTGCTTTTTGGAATTAAACTCCTTTACTCTTACCACTCATAAATATTTTCAAAAAATATTTAAATCATTAATATTAAATTCAGCATCATTTTGCTATTCAAAGTAATTAATAAATATTTGCAACTCGCCTACTGCCTTATTAATTAATATAGGAGCTACTTCATCATTTTTTTCATCACTTTCACTTTTTTCTTTTCTTTCAGATAATATTAGATTAATAATTTGCTCCTCTATAAGATGTTCTTCAGTTAGAATCTCACTATCAAGCATTTTAAAATATTCTCGTAGTTCATCAACTTCTGGTAAGATATCAAAAAGATTTTTAACTTTTTCTTTCTCTTGCATATTTATATTATCTATTTCATCATTTTCATTCTCTATGTAATCGTCATTTTCATTATCTGTATGATCATCATTTATATCATTAGTATCTGCAAGTATATCTGTTTTCTTCCAATAGTTCTGAATTATTGTTACAGTAATATTACTCCATACTTCGGCAATATAATCAATTGCTTCTTTAATGTTTAATTTATATCTGAACATAATATATAATTAGTGTAAAATTATTACCATATTATTTAATTACATAGTAATAAAATAAAGTAGTAATGTAACCATTGTATAATCTACTTCAGAATCAAACTGACAAATTAAATATTTACAGAACTCTTGCTTGTACTTAGCTTTAAAACTGTGGATTATACCAGCATCTATAGGTTAGAGGTGCGCAGTAGTATTTGGTGGAAGGTAAACAAGTTCAATGTTAGTAAGAGTGATATCTGTAGTAGAATACCACTATGTGATATAATTATATTACATGGTGGTGTCCCACTTGCCCTATATTATATTATCATCATATAATCTGGGTATCACTATATGATCTAAATATCACCATATAATCTGAATACCACCATATGATCTAAATATCACTATATAATCTGAGTACCACCATATGATCTAAATAATATAATCTAATTATCACCATATAATCTAAATAATATAATCTAATTATAGCTATATAATCTATTTATTTTCGCGTATCAGGTATCTTTTTTATACTCTAGCTATCCTTTTAAATCTTTCTTGCTATCTGTATTTTTTATCACTATATAATCTAACTACCACCCACCATTTAACCTAACTACCACTATATAATCTAAATATCACGCTTTTCTTCTTGTTTCTGAGTCGTTTACATGCTAAATTCTATAATGGAGTTGTTGGTTCTCTGTAGCTGTTTAGATATCTAGTTTTATGATAAGGATGCTGACCTCCTGCACCTGGTTGGGTGCTGGATTCTATATTGGAGTGCTTATCCTTTGCGTCTATTTGGTTGCCTTTCTAGATACTGAAATAGTGTAAAAAAGGTGACGGGTGGCGCAGTTAATTTGCGAATCAGATTTTGGCTAACACTATACTATATTTTTGACCTGATCTTTAGGGCGGAATATCTTGGCTCCCTGTGATTGGATTCGTGCGGTTTTATGGTCATTTGAAAGAGGGCATTGAGAGCTTTCCAATGATGCTAAGACCGCATAAATCGGATGTCTGGATGCCGAGTTATTGCGTCTCAAAGTTTTGGAAAAAATATGGAAAAAAATATGGAATAGTGCTGGCTGAAATTAACGAAATTTACTGCGTCTTACTGCATTAATCACATGTTTTAATTCCTCGCCAGTTCCAGACACTTTCCCATTACTTTCCCGTCACTTTCAAGTAACTTTCGAGGGTCTGATTTGGTGGTCAGTTGGTTAGAGGATCAGAGATGTAATTTGCATTATATTGATCAGCCTATATATTTTCCTTCTTGATTGCCATCTCTTGATTGTCAGATGAGACACAAAGTGCTGAATTTGCAATCTATCTATTTGCCAAAGATGTACCGCAATCTATTCACTTACTTTTGATTGCCAGGTGAGACACGAAATGCTGATATTGTGCCATTCTTACAATCCTGCCTTTCGTGACCCTTTTGATTGCTGAGGATGAGACACGAAGTATCTAATTAGTTCAGGCTATATTGCTTTCATACCTTTTTTTGTGTATTCTCCTGAATCTTTCTGCCTTTCCGATCTCTTTCTTGCCTATCGGTAGTAGTACCCCAAGTTGTAATTTCTTATTTTCTTTCCTATATATTATTCTAACTTGAGGTACTACCAAATCTATATCCTAGTTTTCGCCCGAGCCTTCCTAGAATTCTTTCTCGTATGGTTTCTACACTGTGATACTTTGGAGTACTACTACATCAATTATTTTTAGGCATTATTATATTGATTACTTTTAGGTACTACCATATCAACTACTTTTGGATACTACTACTAACCCAGTATTTTGCTAACAGGCATATTCGCTCAAAATTATATAAAATTTTTATTTTGAAGATTTGGGAAATTTACATGTAATTTTATACTTAATATTTTCATACATTATATTATGCTACTTGCGCAAAAAAAAAATGGCTTAATAAATATATAAAAACTTTATAATAAACTTTCTAGGTATTTTGATGATCCGTCTGAAACAGATATAAACGAGATCATCAAATTATATGGATAAGTACTCTTAGCTGAAATTGTCACACCTCTACTAAAAAACTTATAATATTATTTATATATTTTTTCTCGTGCAATAATACCGGTTAACTTCAATTTCTATCTTCAAACTTCTGACCTCTGATCATATAGCCTGGCCTTGGATATGCCCAGAGAGGATAAAAATAGTTCTGGTTAGGAGAATACTTAGTATTACTTTTTTTCGATAAATTTCAGTATTTCCTGATCACAAACCATATAACCACAATCAGTAGAAAAGCAAGTATGGAATATAACACCATCGGTGACATTAGAGAACTCGTAACAGCAGGAACAGTCACTGGTGTTAGAGACATTACTTGAGGTGATAGCATCAGTTCTGCGCTACCCAATTGCTTCGCAACCCCTTCTCTCGAAATAAAGTTTTCAGAATTTGCTGGTCGACTATGAATGGATTGATTGGGTAGGATATTCATCTGGCTTCTCAAACTCATTTCGTTCTGGAATAATAGCTCTTACAAAGCCTCTAATATATTTTCTCTAGCAAAACTTTTATCGAGTTCTATAACTTTATCTTCAAGACCATACTCATAGACGAAGGGTCTTAGATTATTACTAACCCAACCTGAAATCTTTTGCGATGAATCGTTCATAGGCGAAGGTGGGGTATTGCCATTAAGGCGCTTCGCAGAGAGATCTGCTATTTTATTATCTTTCTTTGAGATTATTTCTTAAAGACGAGAATTTTTCTCCATTAACTTTAATCGTGTTGAAGACAAGGAGTCTATTGTCCGACTGGTTATCTCATGTGACACTTCTATTCCTTTTTTTATACATTCTATTTTGTGTTTCTTTGAATTTAAATCCTCCTTTACTCATTCCAATTCAAGCCTGAGAGAATCAATCTCTTTAGGGTTAGATAAGTTTATTTAGGCTGGCTCTTCTATCATTCCTCTTATTACATCAAAATCATGAAATGTCAGATCTGATTTCAAGTCCTCCAACTTACCTTCCAATTCACGTACTTTAGTTTCAAGAGAAAGAATCTTGATCTTGTCAGCGGACGAAGCTTTCTGGGCCAAAGTTTCCTCTCTTTTTAGTGTTTTAATAGAAGATTTGAGCAATTGGATTTTGGTAGAATATTTGGCTTCAAGCTCACGTTGACTCTCAGAATGAGACTTCTGTTCAGAAATAAGTTGAGATCTAACTTTAGCGCTGGATGTATTTAACTGGCTAATCTTATTTCTAATATCAGCATAGGTTCACTGAGACTCTTTTTCTCGCTTATTGTACTTATCTACTAGCTTTTCACTGAGATCATTAATCTCAGAGTTAAATTCAGTAACGGATCTTAATTTTTTTTCAAGCTCTTGCTCATATGCACTACCTAGCCGATGATCAGGTTTTTTATAAGAACCACCCTTTCTATCTTTTATATCATTCAATGTATGCACATTGGACATAATATTAGCATGGTTATATATTAGAAAAAAAATGCATAAATAAATTTCTGAGATAATAGACATAATCTGTTTATTCAGAATAATATATTCTTTCTAAATATCCTATTTATCCTGTATATCCTATACATCCAGAATATTATCTTCCTATATATTCTGTATATCCCATATTTTCAGAATAATACATACTTTCTATATATCCTATTTAATAAATTATTTCAGAGTATTATATTAGATATAAAAAAATATTGTTACCATGCTCAGACAACACATGAGATGTGACGTTTCTCCTTTTTCACCAGCCGATTATGATCATATTATGCAATGTGCTGAATAAAAGCCTAGAGATAAAGTTTTAAAGGATTTAACAGATAAATATCACACATCACAAAAACGTATCTATCAGATCTGGAGAGGTGAAGAAAAAAATAGAATTGCGTGGAATCAATCAATTCATATACTAATAGCTTCACTTTCTAATATAAATATTGTGGGCGGGCGGACTGAGTCAGAGATCTAAGGCCAAGATGTTTCCTCATTTACAGAACTGGAAAAACAAATACGTGATGCTAAGATAGAGCCTAATAAATCTATTGATTCAGTTTTAGAAAAAGGTGAGAAGGCAAAAAAGACTAGAGGGAAGAAATCGAAGTCCAAAGGTGGGTTACCACCGCTAATTCTATCTCCTATCCAGTCTCAACTAATTCTCACGTCACATGAAAAGATAGTTAAAAGAAACGTAAAAAATATAGCAAATATGAAGAATATATTAGAAAAATAACTCGTCTATTCTTTGCCTTAAGCGTCTTCAGCAAGAAGTTCATCATAGCGTGCCTGTAATCTTTCACAATACTCATTGATATCTGCATTATACTTAAGAGTGCTATATAGTATTTTTTTCAAGTTTCTTATAACTCACTTTTTTTTTAATACATCATTATCTTCACTTAAATCCTACGAAATACAGTCCAGGGTCGAGGATTCATCACATTTGGAAGTAGTAGTCACACAATTCACCTTGAGCTTATTCTTGACCTTATGCATATTAATTGGGATAAAAATTTCTTACCATTACACTCTAGTCTTAATTCCCGCTTTGATGCAAGTAAATCATAATTATATTTATCAAGAAGCGTGTTGGGTAAGATTAGCATTAGCTTAGGGTATTTAACTACAGCAAAATCAGCATATATAGTACATCCGGGAGCGAAATTTACTGAGATATTTTTAACAATTCCAAGCGACTCTGTGGGAGTAGTAGCAATGCCTCTGAGATCATATTTTTCTTTTGTATCAATTTCTAGCTTTGATCGTGTAGAGATATCATCGGTCATAATTGGAAAATTAGCACCGGGATCAATTATGACATCCAGAATAACTAGATGCTTGATTTTGCACTTAGTAGTAACAACATCTGTGGCAGGATCCTTTTTCTGAACAAAATCGATTTCCATAGGCTCATTTAGAATTTCGTCTTCCCACCTGAGTCTGGAGTTTCAGAAGTATTCGATATGGTGTTATCTCTACTATTAACCAGTATTCTAAAAGTAGAATTCTGCAATTGAAAAAGCTTATGATGGCACCAAACTTTTCATTAAGCACCTTTTCAATAATTTTCTCAATAATATTTTCCAAGCGGGATTGGTCATCCTGTGACGATGACTTTGAACTTTGCTTTTTCTTTTTAGAAATAGGAGCTGAGACGTCTCTATATCTTTTACCTCTTGAGACTTGACTGTAATGCGACCCTTTGATTTCTTTTTTTGTGATAAAGGGGGAGGATTAATCGATTCTTTCTTTACTTTTTTTTTGTCTTAGTAATATTAATATTAATATCAGCTTCAGATTCAGATTCAGATGAAGAATTTGAACCAGAATCAGAAGAGTCATCAGACAACATATCAGAATTAGTATCTGAACCCGAACCTGAATCCAAAGTGGTAAAATTTACTTTACCCTTTTTGGACTTACTCTTCTTTTTTCTGGGACACTTATGAGAATTGTGACCAGCTTTACCACAATTAGAACATTTATGCTTGGCTAACTTTTTGACTACATTAACTATTTGAGAGTATTTTTTGGAAAGCTTAGTATAATTGATATTAGCAACGCCCAATCTCTTTATTAATTCGTCATTAATATAATTATCTAAAGACATAAGATCTTTTAGTGTATCAGGTGGCATCCCTAAACGCACTGCACGAATATACAGTTCTGACGGAAAAAAATGACAATTACAAATTGGCAAATATCTCGCTTGGCTTTTATTAAAAAAATCCAATATTTTAAAATTAAACCCCCCAAATATACATAATGAAAATATAAAAATCCTAAAAATTTATCATGTGACCTTGGCTTTCTACTACCATTTCTACACGCCCTGGCATAGACCTTACAAGATTAATACATAAGTTTACATCGATTGTCTCTAATTCTTCCCTTATTAATCTCATAAAAATTTTCTGCGTAACTGATTTTTTTTCAATGACCATAATATTAACCTTTTTCTCGACATTTCTTTTCATTATTGCCCATAGATTCTCAATCAGATTAAGATCCGGAGAAGAAGACGGCTAATCGAGAACTCAAGGATAACGATCCTGAAGCAAAGCGATCGTAAGCTTGGCTTGATGCTTAGGATTGTTATCCTGTTGGAATGTCCACCTGTTTCGAAAGATCCAGGATGCTTGCTCAAACAAATTTTCAGTTATAATATTCTGGTAAAGCTCCCCATTCATGTTTTCTGTGAACATGTGAAATCTGACAATTCCCTTTGCACAAAACGCACCCTACACATGGACTTTAAAGGAGTGTTTTACCACAACTCATCTCAGCATTGTTTCTCCAACTTTGTAACAAACTAGCGTCGTATTACAAAACATCTGAAATATTGACTTGTCAGAAAATACGACATTATTTCAACATTCTTTTTGATGAGCTTTCGTCCAAATGATACAACGATTCATAGCATCCTGGGTAAGAAAAGGAACTGAACGAGGAATACAAACTTTATACCCAAGGTCTTGAAGGTTTTCTTTAACTGTCTGAGGTGCAATATCAAGGTCAGGATATTTTTTTTTAGGTTTTCGATTATTTTATTACTTGACGCACATTTGCGCGATTTCACAATTCGACCAACCCAATAAAAAATTTGATATAAAAATTCCATAAAAATATTAAGTTTTATAACATATAACTTTTATGGAAAATCAGTA
>CAJVPQ010003063.1:0-11994 GCA_910591825.1 Funneliformis caledonium
GAATCAAAAATTATGTTTCTAGCATTTGTAGTTAATAAGTTATAAGCATTTAAAGCTAAAAATAAGTTATTGCGTTTTTTTTGTCAGCCACTGTATATCTTGCTATTTGAAAGGAAAAGATAAAGAGGTATAAAGTGTAATTAGTATTATCGTCTGATACCAAGAGCTTCATGAAAGCACATGTAAATAAAATTTTCATAACTTTTTACATGTAGATCTACCAGAAAGACATATAGTTGGTCTTACGTCTAGCGATCTCAAAATTGTGAGTCCTTCAGCCTTTTATAACATATACTTTACCATTAGTATTTACTTTTACAGTAGGTCCTATGTTGCAACTAGATGCTCTTTCACATTTTTCTCATATTTGTTCAGGAAAAATATAGAGGTACTAGTTAGCATGTATATTTTCTTTTCATTATATGCAAAATTAATATGTCGCGTAAACCTGTTTAGTGATCTGCATATTATTATCACACAGGAGTATTGCATGTAGCTTAGCAAAAAAATCTCCTGAGCTGGTGATCACCACTCTAGACTAGTTAGATCGGTAAAGTACTTATCACCCTATCATAAAAGGTCTCATTAATTCCAGATTAAGAAAAGCAGAAATAAAATTATTATTAGAGAACTCAGATTGGGTCGAAATCTGAACATTGCTAACCTGACTAAGATAATCATTAAATGCAGTAATAAAATCAGACACATTTTTCTTTTTAGCTTGAATAAACATTTCTACCATTTTATCTGAATTAAAATCGTGATCATAATAACATCCAAATCTTGCAATATACCTTTGACTTTATGGTAACAATCCTTTATGGAATACTTCTCTAAGATGATTTTTACAGAGCTTGATAACATTGTTATATCTCTTTATCTTCGAATAATAATCTACTATTGAGTTTTCACCTTGAAGCAATAATCCATACCAGAACTTATTAACCTCATCTGCATTATTTTCTACTTTGATCTTATCTGTATTTATATCATCTGATCATATTTCCTATCAAAGTTCCTCAACACTATACGGTAATACTATTAGGCTTAAAATTTGTGAGAGGTAAAAAGTATTAAACTGTATAAATACATGAAATAATGATGCTAGATTTCTTATGCTGAATAGACTATATACAAATTTCTTAAGTATTTTTTCTCTCCAATGCCTAATTGCCTTTGTCTTCCAATAGATTTTGATTTCGCAAAAAAGATCTTTCCAGTTTTCTCACTCTAGTATAAATTCAGGAATTCCTTCATTGCCATATTCATACCTCTTCCCATATTCTTTAATAAATTCATTATAGGCCTCATCTGTCTCGTCATCTGACATTTTTCTAATAGATCAATTATATTTAATAAAAAAATAAAGTACTGGTTAACATGCATAGCTTCTTTTTCTGTATATGCGAAATTATGTTACATAGATCTATTATGTGATCTGCCTATTTTTATCACACATGAGTACATACGTTGTGGCCTAGCAAAATCTTCTGAACTGATGATTACTTATCCAGATTAATGAGCACTATTCTGAACTCTAAATTGAATGTATGCTAATCAGAAATAAACACAATCATGATAAGCAATACTAATATTAGTTCTGATAAAAGTGAAGTTCAATTATATGAAGTACTTTTGTATAAGAAGAAAGATATAATAGTTATTCAGAAAAAACTCAGTATATTCTCAAACCCAGAAAAGGAACCTATTGAGAGTAGAAATCAAACAGCATCGAATCAAAGCAAAAAAGAAAAAATACTTGAAGATTCATTTGGGCTGTTATTTGATTTAGTGGGAGAATTAATAGATATACGAGAAGATCTTGATGTGGATTGCCACTCTGTTCTTACTATATTATATAATAATATACATAATCTTGAGGGAGAAACATATGAAAAAAAGGCACTTGGAATATTATATCATTTGCTTTTATATTTGGAAGAGAATATAAGCATGATTCAGAATGTTCTTAGTATTGTCAGTCATTCTGATCAGGAAATAAGTGGATTAGAAGAAGCTAATAAAAATGCAAAAGCGTATCTTTAAAACTTCTGACGGTTCTTTACCTTTATTGGATATTAATACGCCTAAATATTTTCTGTCGAAGGAGCAGTCTAGAGGAAAGTAAAAATGTTTTATTTTTCTGGAGAGACTACCATTATTTCAATTATGTCATTTGTGTAAAATTCAACTAACACCCATATTTAGCTAATCTATTTTTTTTGTCACACAAGATCTAACTAATGATCCACTTGTTTTTCTGTCACACAATCTGTGACTCAGCAAAAAAAATCTTCTGAGCTGATCACTGATCCAGATTAATTAGATCAGTAGAGTACTATTTTGCTTGATTGGCTAGTATTCTTTCATCTTCAAACGAAAAAAATATAAAATACAATATACTGAGCAATGCAATGCTAATAATCACTGCTCCAGACTAGCTAGATTAGTTAGCTAGTACGTCATCTAAAACTATTGCAATTGTATTAGAATTAGATTGCCTGTATATCAGATGTTAGGCTGAATTCTGATTAGAAACAGCATCATGTTTAGAAAAAGCATCAAATAAAAAATCACTAAATATAAAGTCAGAATATGTTCTAGTATTCTCAAAATTTTCAATGTGAATATTTAGGTTAAGTGAAAGGAGCTGATCTATAGCTTTTATGTTAATATTATAGCATCCCTTCAGATCAAGATATTTTAAACTAAGACATGATCTAGCAATTTCTTCGATAGTTATATCGGTAATTTTACAAAAGCTGAGGTTGAGTTGTTTGAACTTTGGACAAGAATGAATAATATTACAAATTGATAGTTCACAAATATCTATACAGTGAGAAATATTTAGATATTCTAATTTATGGCATGACAGGGTAATTGCATATAGACCTTCATTAATTATTATGCCAATATTACAGGATATATATTTATCCTTTTGCAAATTAAGATACTTCAGATTGAAGTATAATTTTATTATTCATTTTAGTGTTTTGTTGCTAAATCCTATAGTATAATTGAAATCTAAATAAATTATATTTGAGAACAAGCGCATAATGCCATTAAATTTTTTATCTGAAAGTAAGTGGTAGTGTGTTATTTTAAGATGAGTTAATTTTGAGCTATAAATTGGTTTTTGCCTATATACTATTTTTAAAAATCTTTTTAATCAAGATTTATCCTCTACTTTATTTCCCTTTAGCTCAATACATCTCCATAGAATGGGACACTACATCTGTATCAAAGCTGGCAAACATATAGAATAGGATAGAGTGACTTATTTACTACTAAGAAATGTAAAATATGTTCTAGTAATTCCTGTATATTAAAAATACTTGTATGTGCTATAAATAATATATGCTGTATCTTTAATCAAAAAAATAATATTAATAATGAGCATCTAATTCCAGATATTTACTTAGCTCTGGATAATCAAACACGCCTACAACCTCGTCTTGTTTTATATTTTTGATAGTGATAAAGTCAATTACCTTATCATATGTATGATCATACTTGGCTGAATTACATAATGGCAAATACTGCGTGGATTAGTAGTAAACTTACCTGTGATCTTACGCTGATTATTTCTTGATTTTTTAGCCATACATACATAATAATTTATTTGATTCAATTACTCTATTATTCAAATCCACTTGGCTTTTTTTGGTTTATAGAATTTATTTTTCTTTTCTTTGGATACAACTATCTCTTCTATCATTTCTTCAGGTGAACTGGACTCAGATGATTCTTTGATTTCTTTAGGTATCATAGCATTATATAGATAATATATTTCTTGGTTAATGCTTTTAAGATTTTGATGTATCTTTATTATATCACATTCTAATGCTATAATAGAGTCTTTGATTTCTTAAATAGCATATATCTTTTCTTTTTTCAAATATGTGTAATATTTTTTAGAAATCATTTTTCTATTTCTGAAAAAAATAACTGAATATTTATTGTGCCTGAATAATAACTATAATATTATATTAGTGCTGTAACTTGTCTTCTTGCTTACATATATGCATCATTCACTAGACAACTAAATTGCCATTGTTTTGAACATCTGCTCTATTTCTTTATCTGATCTTTCATGATTCTCCTCCCTAGCTATTTAATAATAAAGCTTATATAATTTCTCTAAACTGCTATATAGATCATTATCTTTATACCTTTTGCAATAATTTTCTAACCTTTCAGTATATGCTTCTTTCTTAAGGAACATTTTTACTGCAAGTGTTTTAATATAGTTATTCAGATTCTTTTCAGCTTGCAATTTCTTTAGATAGTTTTCATAATTTTTCGCAAAATTATCATATTTCCTGCCTTTTTGCAATGCAGTTTTTATGACTTTAACTTGTGCAAGTTCTATATCTTTATGATTGACCATTTTTGTAGTTTCTACTATAATGCATACAACTTAGTCCCAACTACTAAATTTGATAAAATTTAAACCACTACTACTTGCTCAAAAATAATGATAAATATAAAATAAAACCATAGAATAATAGAGAAACTTAAGCTAAATAAAGCTATAATTTTAAATTTCTTGTAAAACAATTTTTAATAAAGTAGTAGCAACTCAAAGTCAGGTGATTTTACTATTAAATCAGAATTTTTGACCGTACCATATGTGACTCATATGATCAAAATTCTTAACGTTTATTGGTTGATTTACATCTTTGTAAAACAGAAAATTTATAACTCAATTACATTTTAGTTTAACTAATGGATAAAACAATACCATTTCCTATTTTATCACGAAAAGTTTATTAAGCAAAGTTTTTAACATTATGATAAACAGTATATTAGTACATTTTAAATTTATTAAATTTTTTACTCTAATTTATTTATTAAATTTTAATAGACTGTAAAACTGAGTCAGGAACCCAACGATGTGAATGGTATTTTTTAACAGCAAATTCTGCTACCTTTTCCGTTAAACTCTTTCGATATATATCCATATAACGAAATGCTTTTTTTGCATATTGACGAATAGATGTAAGTGAAACAGAGATAAGAGCTAATGAAACAGTTCTTTGTAATTCTATTCATGAGTAATTACAATTTGACCGGCTAAATTTTTTAGCTGCATACCAAAAGTTCTCAATGTAGTTTAGTTCACAATAAAATTTAGGATAAAATACAATTTTATGTTCAGCTGCAATAATTATCTCTTCTAACCATTCCTTTTGTGTCAAAAAATCTGGTTGCTGGCTCATTATTTTTCATGCTTCTTCCAATTTTAACCCCCCTATTTAACCACAATCCTCTTTTTGTTAAAACTTGCTTTAATCCCTTTAGCTGTTCACGTAATTTAGAAATGTGATAATCTAATAAAAAGATCATATCTTGTTAAATCCTTTCATCACCAAAATATATTCTGCGCATCTTTGGCTGTTTCTCACCAGGGCTGAGATTCATATGTTTAGCAATAAGTACATCTGGTGAAAAAGTAGTGTAGCTTAATGCATTGTCAAACGCAAATATGACCTGGCATCATGAAAAGCATATTTCAAATATAGGAATAGTGCATTCAACTACCTGATTGACTAAATCATCAGCCTTTCACCATTCATCATTGTTTTTACCTAGATGCATAATAATACAAACTTCCATAGGAAAATCATCTAGTACCTGCATTTCATCAGATACTGTAAGACAGTCACAAATATCAGTTAAAATTCACTAACATAAATTGAGCGACCATTACCTTTTTTTCATAAAGGTTATTCTCTATTAGGGATCCAAAGACTTTAACTTCCATCATATCCTGAGAAAATGCATTTATAATGTGTAATAAGAATAAGTGATTGTGTATCATTATCTGGCTAGGTTATTTTTTCTAAATCATCTGAAAAAATAGGCATTCTATATTCAAGTTTACTCATCTCTTCTAAAAATATTTTTCAATATGCTACTACATCTTCCTTTTCATGTCCATCTATATATATTCCCTTCTTCACCTTAGCATATGTATATCCAAGTTCTTTTAAATAATTTCTTGCAATATTGAGATGAATAGTTAGAGACAGAGCAAATCTAAGACCTGATAAAATAATCTCATTCATTTGTATCATTAACATCTGTGAAGTAATGTTCTACTTATGTTCTCGAACATATGATTTTACCTGAAACAGAATGTCTTCATCCCAAAAAAAGCTCTATATTTTAGCATGATATCCTCTATAGGAATAAAGAATTTTGCGGGTCATTACATACTCATATGCCTAAGAATGAATACATTTAGCATGATAAACTTCTTTTCCTGCTACATTAGAAACAATTTGACTTGCATTCATTTTTGAATAATTAGATTTTACAAGTTGAAGATAAAACGAATACCATTTAAGTATACTCTAACTTTACTTTTCATATTTTCTTTTTTAATATCTAGTTCTAGATTTTCAAAAGCAGCTAAGATTTTATTATTCCATTTGCAATCCTCGATCTCACCATCTGACTATTCATCATCTATATCTATGATATCATCATTTACATCTTCATTGATTAATATTTCATCAGCCTCTTCTGTTGGTTTCTTGGTATTCCAAAAGGTATGTAATATAAGAGTTTCCTTTGCTGCTTTACGTTATTACTAATTTTTTCTCCTTTTCGTTATCTAAATTATCAAAAGAATCATTGTCAACATCGGGATCTTTCAAATTATCATTGACATTATTATTGATCAATATATTATCATTATTGACATACAGATTTGCTTTACAAGCCTTTTTTAAGAGTTTTTGACGTTTTATTAGACATGGCATATGGGTAAATTATTTATTGAAACAAAAAAATTTTCTCTAATAAAGCTATTTTATATATGAGAAGAAAAAAATTATAACAATCACAAAATTTTCATTGTTCAACATCATGTCACGTGTATGTAAATGGGCCAATAAAATTACGAGTTTAATATGTCATGTGACAAAAGATCAAAATTTCAAATTTGACTGCTTAAAAATTTTTTGTTAGAACTAAATTATATGCACTATATAACGATAAAAAACTTTAATTAATAAAATTATATTCTTTGATAATTTTTATCCGAAAAAATATTTGTTATAAAGCATCTATTCCTTAACTCAAAGTTTACCTTTCATAGTCCTTTCTTAGAAGATATTCCAGATGCTATCAGGCATTTGTATAATCCAATTTGCTAATGTTCATATGGGAGAGTTCAAATTCCATCAAGTAAAATTTAACACTTGTTATCATATGAATTCAGCTTATTTTATTTACTCTCTTTAGATATATTTGATAATCATAACTTTAGAGACCATATATATTATGCTGGATTAGTCTCTTATTTCTAAGACATTCTAGAAACTTATCATATTGAAGTTTCCTCTTAACCACGTATTTCTTAATACTTTTTGCCTTTTGGATGCTATGCTTCTTTTTAGGGTCTTCTGAATCAGAATCATCAGGAGTTTTAGGATCATGACCTGCTGGAAGAACTGAATACATTTTTGGCTTTAAGTATACTGATTTGCATATTGGATTCTATCCTTCATTAGAAATAAGTTTTTTGAATAGTTAAGATCGAAAATGTCTGGTCTTTCTGCTTGATTTTTATAGATATCCTCAGTTTCTATTTACATGATAAGCGAGTCTGTATTTGTATAAAGTAGATAGACCTTTTCTTTATAATGAGGCTTTATGTAACTATACCAAAAGTTGAATATTATAGCCTTGCTAATGTTAAGAATTACCTATTCTACATAGATTGGTTTATTTAGAGTTACTGTACTTTATAACATATGGACTGATGTAATTCCTTCTTCAAATGCTTTAAAGCCTATATACAATAGTGAACTTGCTAAGCGTCTGATTTTTTTATCCTTTTCTGTTCAAAGTAATTCTACTCTCATATATTTATGAACATTTTCCATTTGTTTGTCAAAGATTACATTATTCTTTAGCTTATATTACATGACCTCAAACTCGTCACCATTAACTTTAGCAATTTTATGCTTATAAATATTTTTCTCAATATATTCTTTCATCTATGGAGACTACCAAAATTTAAAAGCACTATAAATCTTTATAACCTTTATCCTGAACTTTATATATGTCTAAAGAGTTCGATAGTGAATTACATAATTCTTCTTAGTAAAGAGGGTCTGGACTAGCTTCTCTCCAGACACATATTTTCCATTTCCAACTTCTTTATCTTATATTAATCTTTCATTATATAGATTAAGCCAGTTTTCTGGAACTATCTGCTTTCAGATGCTAATGAATAATCTGTAAAGAAATCATGCAAGTGCATTAGGATTTTTAGATCAACTTCTAGTGTATAGCCTATTTCTGCATCTGGCGCTATGTTTTAGATATCTAGTATTTTCTCTGATGCTACTTTACCTAAAATTTCTGTAGACATGTATTAGATCATTGTACCTGAATATAAAGCATTCGTATCCTCATATATGATCTAGAAATTTGACTTGCTAGACTCATAGTCTGAATATTGTAAATTATTTGCTTTAGCGTATCGATGACTTGTCATTGTCATGCCTTTACAAATGCCATTTTCCACCGTTAGATATTCATCCATATTTGTCATGAGTTTAAGTTCTACCCTGCTACTTTTGTAAAGAGAATTATTAAACATTTCAGATGCTGAAATATAATAAGAAGAATCTAAGCTGTCATCTTTTAAGCACATGATAATGTAGTTCATGAAAACATCTGCAAGTAAAAGTACATCTGTCTTAAGATAAAGATCATGATATTCTCTAAAGTTCTTCATCTCAAATATTTGCCATACCTTTTAAGCATGTTCATAATCCTCTTTACTAATATTTTGCTAACTAAGAAATGAATAGAAGTCCTTTCTAGATGGGAGGCTTATTCTGTCAAATTTTTCCCATAAATTTGTTCAGCCATATGGAAAAATGCCCTTTCAAAAAAGAAGCTTAATCTTATCTATTGAATAGCCTTTCTTAGTAAAATATCTAACAGTTAGGGAGAATTTTTTGAGCTTTCCTCCTAGATATTCTACTAATTTATTTAATCCCATTCCCATATGCTGAAAGCTATCAAGAAATCGAAGCTGGCCAACATTTATGGCTTTGTACTTTTCTATATTCTCTGAAATGCATTTTAGCTTATCAGCCGTAAACTTGCTCACAACTTTCATGAGCAGATGAGAGTCATAACCTCAAAAATTATGGCAAATAAAAGGTACTTTAGTTTCAAAAGAGCCTATTCGTAACTTTTTATTACAAGAGTCATGAGCTAGGCCTCGGTACTTTCTATTTATATGATTATGATCTTTTACTTTTCAATTAAGTGCACTTAAAGCTTCTCAGTATCTTTTCTATGCCTCTTTCTTTTTGAATATTCTTTTTTCATATATGATTCCCATTCTTTGATTTCTAATAAATTATGCTTTGCTTCTTTGAGTTTTTGTACTATCTCTGGTGCTAGTTTTAAAAAAGATTTCTTGCAAATCTAGCATTCTGTTGCTTCATTGTATACTTTAAGATCTTCTGATACCATTATCATTTCTGCAGGCGTAGATAAGTCCTCCTATATGTTTGCCAGCTCCTTCTTGATTTTTGTAACAAATCTTTCAAACACATTTAGACCCTTATATAAATCATGACTTATGATTTCATAGTTAAGTGAACTATCCATATAAATAACTATATAGTAATAACTATATAGCTTGTATATCTGTAATCTTTCAGTATAGATTAACTTCATCTTTTCTTCTGGAGTTAACTTTTTAGTTAACATTTCTAGATCTCAGAAAATGTGATATGGATTTGGTTGCATGCATTTATAGTTATAAAAACTTTGATATTTCTATTCTTAACTGGCATTTGTGATCATTGTAAGGTATTATTTAGATCCTTGCATTTTGGCAAATGTTCATTTTATCTTATGTCTGAAAAGTATACATAAAGACAATAATGGCAGAGGTATTTTTGCCCTTTATATTTACTATAATTATATACTAGCTTATGTAAATCTTTGATAATACAGTAGTGACTTCTTTCTTCTTCCGTAATTACTAGAAGATTTACTTGCTTATATTCATCTTCTCTTCTTTCTGAACTATAGCGAAAGTCAAGACATTTGTTTTGATTATACCATTCATAGACACATAGATTTCAGGGTTATTTTCTTCAAACTTTTATAAACTGGTATTGAGACTGGTACTGGAATCGAAATGTCTTTCATATTAAGTTTCTTTACAAAATCTCCATATATCCAATGCGGATTTCTTTCTGAATAAACTTTAACTGAATGCAAAGCTCCTAAAACATACCATCTGAAGTATCAGTCATCATTATTTTGAATATTAATAATTCTATTATTACATTTTAGCATAGTTTCAAGTAAAGATATATGGGTAGTAGGACTAATTGGATTGAAATCAGCTATTTCTATACTTATTTCTTCGATATAATCAAGATATGCATCTGACATTTGGTATATAGTTAGCTCTAACCATCACGCTATTACTTGCTTATAAAATTTTTTCTTTAATTAATTATTTTCTATTCCTTTCACTTTTTAATCACTGAAGACGGTATTTGCAGGTTTGCAAAAACGGTTCTAGCTATCTTCCTGAAACTGAAGCATTAACTATTTATTAATTATTCTTTCGATATTTAGTGATATAAAATAGGATGATCAGTGAATATTCCTGCCTATTTCTCTGCAATACTAAAAAAGTTTGTGGAAGAGCTTTTACTAGACCTACTGGATGCTGATTTTATTAGAAATCAAAAAAATGGTTATTATGTTCTGATTGTGATAAGCCAACTCTTTCTGCTTATGACTGATACCTAGATTATGTCAGAGGCTATTATATTATTCAGTTTTATGACAGACTTTGATCAGAAAGTCTTCAATTAGAGATGCAAGAAAGGCTTCGATCAGAGATACGTAAAAGATTTCGATCTGAGACACAAGAAAAAACTTATGAGAAATGATGTTTATTCATAGTAATGTGCTTGCAAATCTTAATATTTCTTTTTGTAAGAAATGCCTCTATCTGATAAAACTAGAAGAAGGAAAATATTGTGATAGATGTCGGTCAGAATAAATAAAAAGATTATTTCAGCTAACTCTTTACCTAAATTTTGCTAGAATTTGAAAGGCGCAATATTCAATGAACATTTGCTAAATTTTCGTTAGACTTGCTTTTTATTTTTTTTGTTAAAGGTTTATAATTTATATGCTATTTAACGAGTTATCTTGCGCAAAATCTGTTCTTGACTAAAGAAAAGTTAAGACAATTCTGCGAATTTTTCTGGATTTTTACAGAAGTTATTTTCATTAGACTTTATATAAAACATGCTAGTTAAGGAGCTAACTTGCGTAAAATTAGTTCTTTATTCACAATTTTCATTAGACTTATTATAGAAAGAATTAGACCATTTTTTGTTAGGCTTATATGATAGATAAGAAGAGATTTAATAAGCTAACGCATATAGAAATAGATATTAGTATACATATTTGTTAGACTTATGATAAATCAGTTAGACTTATTTTATAGAATGGTATATTTTAGAAAAATTAGGACAACTTTTCATTAGATTTATTTAATCATTATGCTATTTATTGAGCAAATGCGCATAGAGACAGGCCTTAATATATATATTTTCATTAGACTTATGAAATCATATAACTTATATTTCGTTAGACTTAAAAAAATTGTTAGACTTATTTATGAAGTAATAAAGACAGTTAGATTTATTTTCGTTAGACTTAAGAAATCGTTAGATTTATTTATAAGGTAATAAGGACCGTTAGACTTATTTTCATTAAACTTAAGTAGTTAATATGCTAATTAATGAGCTAACTCGCGTAGAATCAATTCCTGATATAATAATTTTTATTAGATTTAATAAATATCAAATCTGCTGAACAATTTTCACTTAGAAATAAAAAGTGATTGACTTTAACCAAAGTGCTTAAAATTCGTCATGAAATCTCTGTATTAATGTTTATAAAAAAAGATATTAAATA